>NMRB01004740.1:0-20581 GCA_002633025.1 Notospermus geniculatus
TATACCATTCATCCTAGGCCTCCCTTTGTGGGCCTAGTTTTTGAACTTAGAAAATTTCCACCAAAGACCAATAAACTGTGAACTTCCTGTATAAGTACTTATATAAGTACTTATATATTCTTGATGATATGGAAATTTTTGTGTACTATCTGCAAAGGGGCTGTTCATTTTCGGCACATGAGGAAGCTGAGTTGTGATCCTTGAGAAAATGGAGAAAGCTAGCAAATTTCATACAAAAGTGTCAAAATACAACAAAATAGACTTTGTTAGGTCATCTAACAGTTTGTTGTCACTCCTCTGGTGATTGGAGTAAAACATTGATTGATGTACATGTACTACTAGTATTTGTCTATCCTAGTTCTCTATGTCAACACATATCAAGTCAGTTTTTGTCCCTTACTGTATTCATCCTTTGAAATGGACCACCATCTAAATAGTTGGATTTTTTTCCTTACAGCTGAGCATGAAGAAGAATGCCAGATTTTTTCTCATCTCAAATTTGTATAGCCATTTCTGTGAAACTGTGACCAGTACCGGTATTCCGTGACACCCTTTGTAACTATTGTGACACCCTGTGGGCCGTATGCACCAATGAAGGTTATCTTGAACACAGGTTGAGCCACAACTTTTCCATTGTCACATCATGCCCTGGTAAACCTGAGCAATTGAAAAGCTGTGGCTCAACCTGAGTTCAAGATAATCTTCGTTGGTGCATATGGCCCTGTATGAGCAGTTTTGTGTGACGCCCATACAGCCAGACTCGACACTGGTATTGCCCTCATCACCTTCCTCATGATGATGTGTTTGTGTTTGCAGGATAAACCCCCAGAATCCATTCGGCGATGACCTTGAGGTTGAGTATGACCTGACGGACGACGGCAGAGCGGGCCAACCCGTACAAGCCTTGTATAATTACAACGCAGTGGAAGCGGACGAACTCGATTTTGAAGCAGGTGGGTGGGATAGATTAAGAGTGTCGTGGATAAATAGATGATTCTCGAATTCGCAGATCTGCGCACTAACGCCGAAATCTCAACCGGAACCTCGATCTGAAACCGGCTGACGTGACGCCATCCATGATTCAGCAATGGTCGAGTCTGACGCTGCGTCTTTGATGTCACTGTCGTGGGGTTGTCTGCGTTACGTTATTCAGTTTCAGACCGAGGTTGTGGTTGAGATTTCAGCGTAAGTGCGCAGATCTTTCTCATTTACGTCAATTTGTGAACGGTCTATTGTGGCAGTTTCACCTCTGGCAGGGGTAGATCCAGGATTTTCGGAAAGGGGGCACGTGGGATTCTCCCCAGAAAATGTTCAAAAATGGGATGCTAAATATGCATTTTCCAGGCATCTGAGGCACAAAAAAACATCACTCCATCGCCACTGTCTGGGGGCTCTGTTTTCCCCACTACATAACTTCTTTACTTTAGTACCTTCCCATGTTTGGTGTGTAAAGCATGCTGACGTAATCTTTGCAGGGGATGTATTTGAGAAGCTCAGCGAGGAGGATGAACAAGGATGGTGTAAGGGCCGAAAGAGTGGACGCGTTGGTCTGTACCCGGCGAATTACGTAGAACCTGTCAATTAACAGGACGCAATTTCCATGCAGTGGCGTCATCAGGGTGTATAATGGTACTATGAATGTAGTGCAGGATGGCAGGTCTGACAAAAGATGAGTTTGATTGGCTGAGAAGTTAATGATATTCAAAATGGCTGCCTGGATGCGACATCACGGATGACTTGACTATTGTCTGTTTGGGATGTGGGGGATTTGAAGACGATTTTGGATGTCCAGATATTGCGGGAATCCATGAAGAGGCTGATTAAAAACGAGGCTGGAAAAATGAGGAAGATGTTGCTGACGTCATTTTGAGCAAGATTTGTGGAAACGAAGCAAGCAATCCAGTGCTGTGTAAGGAGTGGTTGAGAACGCAGTCGAGGAATGCGGTTCAGGTAGATCGTTGCAAGGATCCATGAAGTTTTGAAGTCAATGGACTTTGAGTTTCATTATTGGAATCATGTCAGTGACCTGCTGGAGGGTACAGGGAATCTTTCATGAAGATTGCTATCATGTAGGGACCATCATGTAGAGCTCAGATGATGACAGATGAAGATTTCCAAGACCGTTTGAGTTGCCTCTGTAAGATCTGATAAAGTATGATTCACCCTAACTTCAACATGGAGGAAGTGCCAAGCTTGGAAATGTGCACAGGTCAGTGGTAAATAATCCATGTCGCAGTTACCAAAATGATGTTAGGGTAAATTGGTTTACTTTCCATGAGTTTATAGCAAATCCAAGGTTGTGCTCAGTCAGCTGGTAAATACTGTGGTTTGTGGTTTAATCATTGTGTTCACTTTATGGTATGAATCATACTTAGGGTGAATCATACTTATAGTTAAAGGAGAATCAGTGTGTCTTGAAGTAGTGCCATTTTGGTTGGCCTGTATCAAGTCACGTCCCTAGATCACAATTCAATCTTCAAACCAAATCGTCAGCTAGCTCTGGTCTGTTCTTGCCTATTTTTTTCCAAGTTTACCACCGTCAATATTTGAGTTTATATTGTCTAGATATTTTGTAAAAAAATGCAATATTTATCAACTTTTCAAAGTGTTTTGGATCTTTTTCGTTCCCGCCTTTGTCTGAAATGCTCTTGCATTTCACTGAAACTTTACTTAACGGCACAATGGATTCTTGGGCCGCTGAAACTGGGGTATTGTTGTAGAATATATATGACCCTCAAAACCAGTGTAAAGTCGCATGGAAAATGAGCCAAAACGTACTGACATGACACCAGGAGTTAAAGATAGAGACAGGATCACTCTGACTTCACAGCAGACTGGCAACACTGAAATTGACAAATTTAACCTTCCACCACAAAACCAATCATCAGTCACTCTGAGGTTGGCCATCTGGTGCTCACCAGTCTATCTGGCCTGACGGACGGCTATCTAGCCTGGTTCGAATCCATCACATTTCCCGTTTCTGAGGGGGTGAGAGCCTCAGCCAATCATCGGGGTGCGAAGGAAAATCGACGTGCCAATCAAAATCCATGTTACAAATGCGAGCGTAAAGAGCAAAGAAAGTGTCCAACGGTGATTTGTTTCGCGAGTTCTGATTGGCTCGGAGGCGGGGTCAAGTAGGGGTCAGGTTCATTAATAATTTATGCATTAACGGAAAAGATGACAGGATTCAGACAAGGCTAAAGACGGAGTCGATAGCCTTGTCGGTACGTTTAGGCTCATTTTCCATGCGACTTAACCAACGACACTGGTTTTGTAGCAGAGGGTCACATATCTTTATGTTCATGGCACTAAACCAGTGATATTACCAGGCAGACTTAGTCTTATATCATGATGTAATTCAGTGCAAGATTGACAGATCGTTGCCATCTTTCTGTACTATCACCTGAATTTGTTAGACCTATTTAGTTTGTTAATTAATGGCTAATATTCTCTGTAATTTATAAGCGACGCTGTCCATCAGTGTCGTTAGATCCGATCCACTCTTACTTGGCATGAGATGCATGTAGTTTATACATGTATTGGATTGATTTCTCAGTGCCGGTGGGGTGGACTTGTGGATTTAAGGTTGTATTTATTATAAAATACATTGTAAATATTAATATTGTTGTATTGGTCACATGTTGATAAAGTGAGATGCAGTGGGGTGCACTGCGTCAAAATAATGAGAGGAGAAATTCTCAAACGGGTGTGTGTAGCCAAACCATTGAATACACAGATTTGGGGCCAGGATTACTTTCTACTTGTAGCCTTTCCGGCCCTGATGCAGCATACTCAAAGTTCCGTTACATGTAAAGCTAGAACCCTAAGAATTAAGCCTAGAATGCTATTAATTATGGCATTCCGTTGTGTTGCCTGTTTTGCTAAATATCTAAAGGTTTTGAGGGCAGTCTTAGGTAACTTGTGATGTTGATCTGTATCCAGTTGTGATATGGCGTCGTGAAAATCACTAACAATTTTGAGAGGGCACTTCACACCTGTTATTTCCTAGGAACAATTTTGAGAGGGGGCACTTCACACCTGGTATTTCCCAGGAACAATTTTGAGAGGGCACTTCACACCTGGTATTTCCAAGGAACAATTTTGAGAGGGCACTTCACACCTGGTATTTCCCAGGAACAATTTTGAGAGGGCACTTCACACCTGGTATTTCCCAGGAACAATTTTCAGATGGCACTTCACACCTCATATTTCCCAGGAGTTCAGAAAGTGCTGCCATCTAGGACCATTTGTCCAACTGACCCAGGAATGAGATGAGGGAATGACTTTGTTGCTACTGAATATATTCGCTGAACCCTGCTTGTTACTGGGTGGATGTGCTTGCCGGGTAAGGACAGGGTGGGTGAGGGAAGGGTTAACACTGCCCCCGGGTGCTGGGCATCTGATACGATTGTCGTCAGTCCTTGAACTATCACCAGAGTAATTAGTTGATCATTAACGCACAGTGTTAGTTATATTCTGTTAGCGAAATCAATTATCTTTGTACAAAGTCTTCAACTATAACTTGACTTGAATACTCTCTCTTACTATTGTCGTCAGCTAGAAAAAATGAGCTGTAGACACGCAACTTAAGGCCTCTAATTTCTTGTCCGTAATGGGGAACCGGCGTTCCCAAAGGAGGCGCTGGGGAACAACTCAGTTTTAACACAGAAGCGCATGCGCTACGACGTTGAAAACGTCATTGATATCGCGCATTGTTTGTGTCGTTATGTGCGATGCGTCATTCAGAATCAATCAGAATCAATGACATTGCACTTCGGCCTGTTGTTTACGCTAAAATAGTCAATTTTATCAATGAAATTAAACATGTTCCCGCTTGAATTTTCGTTTGAAAACGTTCGGATACATTGAGTCAGTCCTATACTTGATGATGAACGTGTAAAATTAGAAATTCAATGGACTACTTCAGGTATATTAGAGCTAGAAGTAGGGTGTAGTTTTAGAATTAAATGGCAGATAACGTTGGCTTGACTTTTGACGTCATAGTTTTAACTGACTTGTTCGTCAGCGCCACGTCATGGATTAGCTCCACCGGTTCCTCAGTGCAGTGGGATTTTCAGTTGTGCCCATTGTATGGCGGCAGCGAGGGGAAAAAAGGATTTACTGCCGAACGCTGCAAAAATGCACAAGTCTGTGTAGGCCGTTACTGCACACGAATGCGCCTGATTTGCGAGGCTACATGTAAGAAGTACTTCGAGTCGCTATATTTTAGGAAATTTCTGTATTGTTGACTTTGGAAACGGAGTGTAGGAGAGATGGAAACTAAAATCATGTTGATTGGATGAGAACGCAGTGTAGTTATGTCTTGTATCAGTATTTGTAAATATGACCATGTCCTAACCGTCCATCTTCTAACTTTCCCCTTTGGCCCCGAGGAATCACTTGGAGTGTTTCCTGTTACCAAAAACGAGGAGAAATTCCTGAAATTTGTTATACTGATCACTAATTCAGGGATTTTGTAGTCTTCTTCGCCCCTGTCCTTCGTGAGACGTTAGGTTCACAGTTGCTTGTCATTCGTGATCAGTGAGGTGGTGAGAAGGCCCCTGCAACGAAATGATAATGATCTGTACTACAGCGCCCTCGTGGGTTTGTATAGAAAACAACAAGTAATCCCATTTGATTTTCGGCCCGACTCGATTCACGCTCACAAAAGTTTTATTTTTCAAGATATTAACTTGAAATTTGGCATCTTGGTGCTTGAGACGTCAAGTAATCCTCGTAACTTCTTTTTGTCAGATCAAATTCACTTTGAAGATATATTTCAGCAACTTTGACGGCCCAGAAACCAAAAAGAACTCTGCCTTTACTCANAAACAACTGTCAACAAACCCCGCGAGCCATTCGCTTTAAGTTGTACAAAGGTCCCTTCCATGTTGGTTCTGTCAAAATTCCTGTGAACTTCGTCCCTGATACCACTGTGGTGTTATTCCTACTCAGTTCATTTCCACTAAGTTAGAAGATGGTGGCCCTAGTCATGTAATCTAGGTTTAAAATGAGAGATAGGATTGTAATTAGTGAAGCGTTTGCAAACAGGCCAGTGTCCTCTTGTCGGCCATCTTGTTTCATTCCGTAAAACCAAACCAAAAAAAAAAAATTTGGTGATATTGTAATTTTCGTCTGAGTGCGTACGACACTGTGGCATCGTGATTTGATTCTGCAACACCCAGAATTCAGGAGCTTATGGCCTAAATTCCTTCCAGTTTATGTCCTGAGGCCTGTTTCAAAAAGTGACTTTAAGCTAATGGTACTTTTACCCAATGTGACCCGCTTTGGTGGAAAGAGTCGCATTTCACTCAGAAGGTGAGCCTCAACGAACCGAGATGACACCAGGAGAGAATGGAAGAAATAGATTCCGTCAGATTTCATAATATTGGAACTGACAAACATTTGGTCTCAATCTGCCAAGGTTGGAGCGACATGCGTCTGGTTTTGCCAGAGTGGGTCACAAATGGAAAATGCACTGAAGTTAATGGTACCATTAGCTTAAAGTCACTTCATGTAATAGGCCCCTGATCATGCTTGTCACTAGAACCTAATGCAAGAAGAGGGATTTCTGATTTCCCCCACCCTGTCAAGAGGGGAAAACTGGGAACATGAAAAATTACCCACCTGAGGCATGGTGGACCTGGTGGTTCCAATACCTTCTGAATTTCGTCAGGGTAAACGATCTGAAAATTGAGTTCTTGGTCTACCGGTACATTTTGTTACCACTATACACAAACCCGCCGATGATTGCCTTTTGGAAGATAAGGTGCGGCAGATCATCATCCTGTACCTGTTCTAGGCCTATCATGTATACATGTAATTCGACAGGGACAGTTTAGTCCTGGATGTTCATACACGAATTGAGATCAGGCTGATCAGCAGATGTGATACATTTGTATTGTGATATGTGACCCGGCACAGCAAAATGAGTCGGAAGTCGCACAGAAGAAGACCGAAGGTGGAACCAGACAGCAACCGCAGAAATCGACCAAGTCAAATTTCACAATGGGCAGACAATCCTGAAATCAGCGAACCGTTGGTGTCACCTTGGATATGTTGGGTCTTCTTCTGTGTGCATTCCGACTCATTTTGTTGTGCCAGGTCACATATACTAGTACATTTGTTGTTGCTCTAATGCAATCTCGTTCCCAGAGATTTGTTACGCTTGGCAGAGGTTGGATGTCGCTCCACTGATCTCTGGAGACTGCTACGGACTACTTCGGGGTTTCCAAGACATGTGTGTTACACACGGCGAATGAATGTACTAATTTTTGACCGTTTCAGCCCAAGTTTATGTAGAGCTCCAAGTAGTGTTTTGTTTTTTCCTTAATAAATACAACAGATCCCTCATGAAAAACTCTAAGGACATTTTTGTGTATAATATTTGTGACCCAATCCAGCAAAAGTAGGCGCAAGTCACAACCGAGGAAAGGGTTAACAGCCTGAAATGTATGTCTCTGCAGGTTGACAATAGAAGTGGACAGCAGTGATAACAGTCGAGTAAACTGATGATCACATGCGACTTGTGCCTACTTTGCTGGATCGGGTCACATTTTATACTGCAATAATTTCAATGAATCTGGGGTCTAAAAATCGCATTGTGCCACAAATCACACGAATTGCGTGAAGCCGCTAGCAGTCTCCAGAGATTAGTCTAGCGACATCCAACCTCGGCCGAGCGAAACGAATCTCTGGATATGAGATTGAACTTTATGCTGATTCTATCTAGCCGCTCTTGCCAGATATGAGCTTCTGGCATAACGAGGACTCCTGTAACGGTAGACCAAAAGAGTACTGGTACGTTATAATCATTCCTATGGATTTGAGACACGAAGTTTGTAGTCCGTGATAGCAAATATATTTCCCTCCAGTATCTGTGTTAATATCTCCCAATGCTAAACACGTGTTAATTTTGTCACGACGACCTCAAGATTTCCTCAAAATGTGTTGTTATCTGTGCTGGTCACAAGATGTCACTCTGTTAGCTAGAGAGATGTTTTCACCTGTTCTACTTCTCAAGATCTGCTCCGCGCTAGACTCCACTTAACATAACGCTGGCCTTGATGTCGTGGCTCGTATCAGTAATGGTCAAATGAGTTAATTTATAGGCGAATAGGGAAACTGTACTATAAACTCCACACCCGGCACCTTTATCTGCAGTTCTGTAAGATTAGAAGAATCATTGGGCAGATGAGCCAGTTGGATTCATCCGTTGGTACTAATTTCTCAAGTTGATTGACATCTGTTGATTTCCTAACATGTAATACATATACCAGGTATCATTGATTACTCACTTCTCAGAACAAGTTCCAGAACTGGCCAGTTTACCTGTCACTGAGGTTAAAAATCGTTCACGCGAATTTTGAGCGGTGCAACGCCACAACCATGGACAAAGGATGCGGCATCGCACCGCCCGAAATTCGCATGAATGGATTCTTAGCCATAAAGCAATGGGAGTTGAGAAAAACCGGCTGAGCTGGTATTTATTCAGAGAGGTGTATTAAGTTTATCTATCAATGAACACAAATATTTGGATAAAAACTTCAATTTTTCCTCTCCTCCATGTGCAAACTCTCTATTCCTCTTCTTCTGAGAACTTATTTCCAACTCCTTTCGTAATCCTGGTTATTGTATGGTATATCGTGTGATGAAAATGATGTAATTTGCTCAAATTTGATTAACTGTCCTATTGCCACCAACAGTTTAACCAAAGCCATATACATGTATCTTCACCAAAAACGTGTTTTTGTACAGGGTTTTGTAGCCACTTGTTTTGAGGCACAGGTTTATCTCATTTGAAGATAGATTATCAGTCCCGTGTCCAGGATGGGAAGTCGTCTCTAAGTTCCGTTGATGTCGGAAGGTGCATGCTACGGCCGAGAGAGAGGGCTGCTGAAATTGTGGTCAAATGCTTGACTCTGTCTCATCCAATATCGGAAAGACACCATAGCCCATATTCATGAAACCTTGCTAGCTTAAAGGAGTTCGACGTCCAAGTTGTAAACAAACCAGTTTGTTTACAAACAGTGGTCGGCAAACTAGTTTTATTCCTTCGTGAAGGTGGCAGCACCAGTAGTGTCCCGTGATCGTTAGACTGGTGCCCGGTCCAATGCAACTCACTCACGATATTCACGTCAGTACATATCACCGACAATAGGTGGCAGCACCGCAGGCGTCGCGTGGATAGAGAACTAGTGAATATCGTGTTTACAACTTGGACATCCAGCTCCTTTAAGCCTAGTTCATACTTAAACGCAAGACCATCAGCGTCCGACACGCGATCAAATCTGCACGCCGACTTCGCGGAATTGATTCATAGTCAGTCCAGCGTAATTTAGCAACGGTGCCCCGTTATTAAATGACTCAAGTAATTACAACCTTGCGATCGGACGCCGACCAAATCGCACAACAGGGTCGGCGTTGAACGCAAGATTGCGCGTCAGTCGCTGGCGATGATCGTGCGTCAAAGTATGAAGTACGCTTTAGTTGGTTGCTTGTGGTGTACATTGGCCTACAGACTGGGTAATTTAGTAAGTAACTAGGCCTAGCAAGGTTTCATGAATATGGGCCCAAGGATCGTACTTAACAAAGCTACTCTTGTACTTGGGATCCAAAAGTGACTGGTTCTCTATCCTCTCAAAGTGCTTTAGCCATAGAGATGGAGGATAGAACCAGTCAACTTACGGATCTGCAAGACCTGTGGTCGTTTGTGACGAAGGTCCCAGGATGACAAATTGTTCTTATGAGGAGCTGGTCCATTCCATCGAAGTCCTACCCGACCTTTCACAATGTAATGCAATGTGATTCTGAAGTAACACAAATAGCTCCCATAATATTGTGTACCGGTATGTGGTAGCATGTTTTTACAGGATGGAGAAATAAAGAAACCATGTACGTGTATTCAAAAACTGGATTTTGGTCCTTCAGTTCTTGTTATCTTGATTAATGCGAACTGGCGGGCCAGTCAAGGTTCTGAAGTCAAATGCCGCCATCTTGAATCTGTTACAGTACTCACATCGGGAATTCATTGCCTACTAACATGACTATAAGAGCACATGTGTGGCGGTCTTGGAAAACCCGTCGGATGTCACGTTTGAGGAAAGTATGGCCTTGGTCAACCTGCACATTTCAATAGCTGAAATGTACTACGTAACAGGTAAACAGCAGGCCTCCCACTGTTCCTATATTTTTAAGATTTTGCTCCTAGAATTCCTATATTCCATCCTATAATTCCTATATTTGTTCCTATATTTCCAGTCTGTCCAAAAGTGAAGTGTATTTTTAGCCTTTTAACTACTTTAAATTGATTTCTATGGGGGGGGGATTATACAGCTGTCCTCCTTTGTAATGTGTTGTCTTCTTTGTAATGTGTTATCTTCTTTTTCTTTTCATGTAATGTATACATGTACCTGTATAGAGGAATCCCACTGACGTCATCAAATCATGTGACTGGCCGTCAAGTAGATCGGGTGGTGGCCAGCTGCAGCAGACTGCATCCTAGCTATGACCACAATTTGACCTTTTCTGCTCAAAATCGAGGACTGACTGAGTTGACAAATTTGTCCATACTTCCATCATTTAATACGAATAGCCAATGCAATTATAGCAGGGAAGTAATTAAAACAATCATAATATTCACAGAGCCTAAATCATTGTCCTCTTCATTTTCCAGCATAACCTGTTGGCGAAATTACAGCATGATGTTTTGGTGTATTGTTCCTTCTCTTGGCACTCTGAAGTCCTTTCATTTGGCCGTCGTCTCACGAGGCCCAAACATAATGGTAGATGCTTTGCCAGAATGGTAGGTATTCCACCGCAGGTCCTGAAAAAGACGGGGATTTTGAGGTTATATATGCGGGCCTACAAGTACCAGATACTATTCACTTCAGGGGCGAATCCACGATTTCGGAAAAGAGGGGGCGCACTGTGCTAGAAACATTGAAATCTGCGGTGAATTTCAACGATTTGCTCCAAATTTCAGAATTTCACGGTCGATTTTACAGAATTGTTGGCCGAAAGGGGGCATGCGCCGGGTGTGCACCCCCTTGGATCCATGCCTCACCGTGGAGAATCAGTAGCAACCTCGCCGATTTTTCCCCCCAGGCAGCTGCACTCGCCGGTCGGCATTTTACTCCTCACCGATTCAAAATGGCGGACGTGGAGAAGATGCCCATGAAAACAGGTAAAAAGATGATGATTAAAGTATTCTAATCGAGACGAGACATCGACGAGGCTATTTCTACGATACCAACGATTCGATTGATGTATACTTTGTCTTAATATGTGATCTAGCAGTGACGTTTGAACCAAAAAAGTTACCGGTACGCGATATGTACATTTCTTCACCATTCCTTCTGCATCTATCGGGTGCCGTTTTCGCAACTTTTTTGGTTCAAACGTCACTGTTAGATCAGATATCAAGACAAAATATACATCGATCGAATCGTTGGTGTCGTAGAAATAGCCTCGTCGATGTCTCGTCCCGATTAGAACACTTTAATCATAATCTTTTTACCTGTTTTTAGGGACATCTTCTCCACGTCCGCCATTTTGAATCGGTGAGGAGTAAAATGCCGACCGGCGAGTGCAGCTGCCTGGGGGGAAAAATCGGCGAGGTTGCTACTGATTCTCCACGGTGTGCCTGCACTTTACACTGGAGGAGGATGCATTTATACTCACTTGTCACCCAGCCCACCAAAGGGATGTTATTGGACAGCATGTTCAGGAACAGGATGATTTTAGTCCTGAAAACAGAATGAAGGTAAAATATATGGAAATAATCAGTATGCAACATAACACTGGCTATGTTTTCGTACATTGCTGACCACTTGACTACAAGTCTTGGCCTGGTGGTCGAGGTCTAACACGCTTCGACTTTCAATCCTAACAGGGTCAGTGCGTGGGTTCGACCCCCGGCCAGGAGGTGAGAAAAGCAGTGGACCAATGGGGATCCTAGCTACAATAGAGGGCAGCACACTGAAACCAGGTCCTATACAATGGACGCCTTTTGTGTGGGAAATTGATCAGGACCGGGATGTCGGTTTCGTTTCAATAGTTCTAACCACTAGTGACACCTATTGAGGCAGTGAGCTAGGGTCCCCATTTAAGGGTCTGTCGGATGAAACTCAAAGCCATGGTCCCTTGTACCCGAGTGTCCATGCCAGGGCAAGTAAAAGACCCCACACAGGTGGACAGTAGCCTGTCGTGGACTCCACACTGTAGTATAAGCTGAAGATCCAAAAGGGTTATTAAGCTTTAAAATATCTTTCTATCTACAAGCCTGGAGTTAGGCTAGGAATACACCGAACGCGACGCATTGTCGCAGGTCGCAAAGGCTTTGTTATTTTTCTGCCGCACTGCACCCAAACAGGTTTTCAAAGCATAAATCGTGTGCGTTGCCCTGTCGCACGCGATATCACGTTCGGTGTATCCCTAACCTTATACTTACTTGGTGCATCTGTCATAGCACGGAGATCGGAGCATATAAACCAGTAACATCATCATCCTTCGCCTCATCTCAACTCTTTCCTTCTTGTTCAGGTTTTCTTTTGTATCTCCCATCAAAAACAAACTGCAAAGAACAAATTGTTAACTGTAGTGGAATCACTGGGACTGACAAATACTGTCCTTAAAGTGATTTGTCAGCCAAAAAATTTGAATGCAAAAGGGGACGAATCTTTGTTTACAAACACTCATTTCCTGCATTCTGATTGGCTGTGAGGGCAATGTTTACAAACATCATCCTTCTGTTTACAAAACGACTGTCGATTGGCTTTAATCAAGAGGTGTCCTGATTGCAGACGTCATGAGATTTCACCTCACGGCAGACAAAATCTTGAACATTCCTTTACCTGGCAACATCAACGCCTCCAGCTAAGGCCCATGGCAGCCATGACTTGACACCAAAACCATATAAACTGATCACTGTAGACAGTCAAGGGAAGTGTACATGTAATGTTGCTAGAGAGAACATGTTCTACGTTCTGAAGTAATCACTGAAATCTACCGGTACACATAGGCAGGCGATTATATGCCTAATGCGAGGATCCATGGGTTCAAATCCGGTAGGAAGCTATGTCTTTCACCGCAGAAACCACTTATTATTTCATGTTCTTTAATTGTATCTCCTTTATATGTGACCCTTGTATAACATAAAACTGTTTGGGTTTGGAGATTGTTTAGACTACTCACAGGGTATTGAGGGACGCCTCGTTTAACATAGGTCATTGAACCATCTTTTTTTGAAGATGGGGATTTGGCCTAGTGGTTAAGGCGTGCTGGCGGTTGACGTCTTATGTGAGGGTTCTTAGGTTCGAGTCCGGTAGGAAGCTATGTCTTTCGCTGGAGAAACCCGTTATTAATTCAGATAGACAGATTGTCAAAGTGACAAATAGGCATAGTGAACATGGTCCCAGAGGAGACTAACTGAATTTGCCAACATTTCATCCAAACCTGAGAGGCTTAAGGATACAGTGTGCAAGAGGTCTAGATATGTGCAATGATTCTGCCACCATCTGCTGCCGGCTCAAAACGGTTGGTCCCGTGTCCTCATCTGCCTCGTTCAGTGCTTTGAGGTTGCTGCCGCTACCCCCTGGGAGTTGCCACGTCCGGTTATGCAACGGTGGGGCTGGAAAGGAAACAATTCACTCCTGTACGCAATACACCATGAGTGGAGCCATTAGTCGACCTGAGGACAGAAGACAGGCCTGCAGTCCCTCAGGTCAAGCTCCGAGTCGTTCCTGGAGGAATCTAGGTTCGTTCAATCCTACCAAAGTTAGAGGCAGGTCCTTCACTGGCCTCATGGTGAAATCAGCTAGCACCCACGATCAGGGCAGCTGAGGACAAGACCTCGTTCAAGAGTTCCCTGAAGGCCCATCTATTCCACCTGGCCTTCAAGTATTTTGTATTTTGTATTTGATTTTCCCTCTGGGCCGAAGCCATAGCATTATTGGCCCTGGTAAGTATGGAAGAGGCCATCTCAAGCTAGTCATGTTCAGTGGCGGATCCAAGGGGGGGCGTGCCCGGCGCACGCCCCCCATGTTCAGCCGCCGAGCAGCAAAAATTTTCGAAGGCATATAATCAGACGCCTGATTTTCAGTAAAAAGAAAGTTCAATTTGGCCTGCCCAGGTGCCAGGAAATGGCGTTTCAGGCACTTTTACCCCCAATTTTTCGGTGCTTCGCGCCTTCGGCGCTCAGGGGATGGGGTTTGCCCATTCCACGCCCCCCTGTTCGGCAACTCCTGGATCCGCCACTGATGTTCCTCACTTGGATGGGGTCTTTTACTTGCCCTTGCAAAGAAACAAGGTACAAGGGACCACAGTTACTGTCCCATGCGATGGACTGAAGAGCCGGGAATGAAATCCCATATGGTCCAGGCTGGATTCGAACCTGGGACCTGCCGTTTGCTGAGCGGACTTGATAACCACTCGGCTATCAGGGCTCCTCAATGTCACAGATGCCAACCTGAGTCCAAAGTCCGCACCATCTTTTTGGATCTCTTCAATGTGAATGTTGGTGCACGATCAGCTGGTGCGTCAGGGTTCATACTGTTGGAGGCATCTGTGTCCTAGGACAAAGAGAAATAATTTGACTCGTGAATATCAAAATAATCATATGAAGTAATGAAACATCTCATTTTCTCTCCAAACTTTACTGATGGTGAGAGAATAAACAAGAGCCCACTTTGAAGATGGGGATTTGGCATAGTGGTTAAGGTGTGCTGCCCCTTAGTGCTGGCGATTGATGCCTTATACGAAGGTCCGTGGGTTCGAGTCCGGCAGGAAGCTATGTCTTTCACCTTAGAACCTTTCACCTTAGAAACCAGTCATTATTTCAAGCCCATTTGCTGGCACATTTAATCCAACTATAATAGAGAGGGAATAATTGGAATTATATCTGAAATGTTCTGAAAAATTCACCTGAGAAATATCTTTTGGTAAGTCCTTTGCTCTGTTGAGGGGTGGAACTGGAGGACTGGGTTGGATTCCTGACTTGAATTTGAACAGCAAAATGAATTTAATCACAGCTCTGAAATGGAACAAGTAATGTCACTATGTAGGCCTAGCTTCTGCAATGAACTGTCAGCAGAGCGTATTGTATTTGTAACCATCTTGACTAGAGTACCTACTTGATGATTTGGATGCAGGCGATGATGATCCATTTGATGTAATCTCCCCCGATACTCCGAGCTGCCATCTCAACGAAAACTTCCACATAGTCTATGACGGCCAGGAAGTTGAGTAATGTCTTCTGAGCGGATGGCTAAAAGAGAAAGAGTGAGTGATACTGGATGGATGAACCAGTTTGGAGGGGCTGAACCTCCTTAGAATTCATTCCGTTCTTATTCACATTTCATTTACTCTCTGTAAAACCAATGGCCTGTTTCATAAAGTAACATTAAGCAAATGGTACCTTTAACCAAATGGAAAATGCATTGAAGTTAATGGTGCCATTAGCTTAAAGTCACTTTATGAAACAGGCCCCTGTGCTGTCTAATTACTTCCCTTACCACTGTTGGGATTATGTTTGCTGCCTTTGACAAGATGGCATCATTGACTAGACCAAGAAGATTGGAGGTGGAATATACCAGCTCTGATATCACCAGGGAACTTTCGTAACGACCTGAAAATAAAACCGATAATTTTATTCTCAGTGTGATGTTTGAAGCTGATGATTATGACATGACCTTGCAATTTCACGACAACCATGCCTACTGAACTGAAAATCACATCAATTAGCTAGGCTACCATAATCAACCATAGTGTTGGAATAAGTCAACCAAGCCAGGTCATGAGGTGACATGTCCATCATCCCATAGACCCATCGCCATGGCCTGGCGACAGCCTGAGTGGTCTTTAGTTAGGCCCCCTAAGCGTACATGACTGGACAACAAAGACACTAGGCCTACGTTCCTACATGCATGCACATCTTGTTGTAGGCCCAGGCCTGTACCTGGCTAGCCTGGCATCGTAACCAGTAGCATGTAGGCAGTAATGCATGTAGGGCTAGTATGTGTGGTGTGTGTAAGTTGCTCTGTACCGTACACACACGAAGACACAGTACACGACACACTGTCACTGACACTCAAGTAAAATGGCTGTTACCGACGATCGCAGACCTCAACAGGTAGAAACAAAGTTACCTGCTAATAAATACGATATTGTTCTACATGTTGACTCAATCTGGCATGCAAAATCTTTATTATTAACAACGAAATGCGTATATTTCTGTGGAAAATCGAACAAAAAACTTTTCAGGTCCATCGCCATGTTGTGTCTATTGCCGATGCGTATTCGTCTCGCGAAACCTGATTGGATGTCTCCAGAACAATCGTCCAATCACAACGGTTGTGACACAAACCGAATGCGGAAGTGATTATGCTGGGGAAAACCACAGTGAGTTATTTTGCGCTCTTGTGCGGTAACAGTTCAATAATTTGACCCGATTTCAGGATAGTAATCTTCACATTGTATTGTCCTAGATTGAATAGAAAGATACTATCGATCATCACCAGTCTCCAAAAGGTAGGACACGTTTTTTAATCTATTTGCATGAGATATCGGCTCTGTCAGGCGTGAGAATCTCAAAATGTTACAATTTCCCCAGCATCACATACAATTCAACGGCCCTTTAAATGATGCTTCCTGGTCACCATGGTCACTGCCGCCTAATTCATAAAGTAGCGGGCGGGTTTGGGGCAGCAAAGTGCCCACGAAGCCAAGATTCTGCCTCAGTTTACCTCATGGTGTCTTCACTAAAGCCAAAGTGAATTAGATTAATGAGGGGGATGAGATGGCGGGGACATGTGAGTATTGTTTTGTTATTTTTACAGCCATTGATATGATAAAATCATTAGGCCTATGATTGGGCCCTCATATCAGGGGCGTAGCTACTCGGCCGGGCGTAGCTACCGGTATAGCTGGGGGGGGGGGAAGGGGCAGGGGAAATGCCACCCAGACATTTCTCTAGGCCTAAAAGGTCATTTCCCCTCTTCAAGCCAATTTGTGGTGTCAGGTGAAGAAAATGCATCTGAGACAGAGAGGATGTAAATTTTCAATTTTTTTCTGGGTCATGTCCCCAGGCCACAAAGCTAGCTACGCCCCTGTTGGTATTGTCCATAAAGGCCCGTTTACACATGCAACTTTTCATATGCAACTTCATGCAACTTGTTGCAAAAACCTGATGAGACCAAAACGTTTCATAAAAGTTGCATGTGTAAACGGGCATGCAACTTGTTGCAACTCGATCATGCTGGATGTTGCATCGATTTTTCTGTGTGTAAACCGTCCCAGGTAGTTTGCAACAAGTTGCAAGTTGCTGCAACCTGCAACTTGGTGCAACCTAGTGTAAACCGCCCTTAAGGCCTAAGCCTTATCACATCTCTTTCAGTTTTGCTGTTGTATTTTCATGAATATTTCAGATTTTAGTAATTGACTGAATTACTGTTGATTGATTTGTACCCATTGATTGATTGATTGCCATGCCTTGTTAATTACCAATCGACTTATCTCCATCCACCAACACTTTCATTGCTCGACACTTTGCCCCAATCCAATGTCACCTGAGGTGGATGTGTAGGCCCTAGGCCTAATGTGGAAAAATGCAGGGGAAATTGGCATCTTCCACTTCATGAAATAATACATTTGACCAATTTTAGTCCCTCTGAGAAACCATCCCACTTTAAAACCTCATACCGGTAAATAAAACGATGTAGGCCTATGTTTGGTGGTGGTGTTTGATCTTACTAGTTCTCACTAGACCCAATTATATCAAGCATGTTCAAAAGGACACTAAAGTTTATTAGTAAAGTGCACTGATGATAGAGTGATCACTCCAGCATTTGAGATTATAGATCTGACCTTTTGGCATGCTTGTTGTTTTGAATCACCATAACATACTTGACCCCTTAAGTGCCAGGTTAATAGGTTTACTGATGATATGTTGCTCCCAGGTCATTAGGGTTAGGAACTTCTATTATAAACAAGAACAGGGAACAATGCTTTGTTCCTCCTCAACCACCTGTTCTGTCAGGAACTGTCTTGATGGTTTAGGCCCCTGTCATGCCTGTGTAGTGAAGAAGTTACTCCTGAGGTGAAGAAAATACCTCTTGCAACATGCTAATGCCAGGCCGACATTGTATAGTTGCCAAAAAAGTTCCACAACGTGACAACACTTCGAGTGGCCAGCCTTAAACAGTAGGCCGATTGTAAAACATTGATGATTGATAACTTTTGACACTGAGAAAAACGCATCCTACATGTAATGCCATTCGAAATCTCAAACTGTCTTTGGTTTTGGATAATGGCTGATACATGTATTCGTAAAAGGTAGCAAATGCTTTTACTTCAAGTTTTGCGGTACGTTTACATTGGATACTGCTGTACAAATCTTAAGTAAAAGCATTTGCTAACTTTTATGAAATACTAGCCAATATGTGTGCCAAGGACACCAGAGATATGTGGCGTGGCGATTGATTATTGGTAAGCAAAGGCTACAGTGTAATGGAGAAGGAAACCTGAGCAGATTTTTCGATCCCGATACACATGTAGCGCCATATAAATTCCATTCTATCTATCTATCTACTGTATTAAGGAGGAAACCCCTCACATGCCAAAGTGTTGTTCTCTCACCTATGAAAAATTACTACATGTAATACCAGAACCTCACAGCTGATTTAACTCGCTCTCTGTGTCCAGGGTTCCCCCTGGACCTTGGAAAGTTTTCTTCAGTTTTGGAATTTCCACTCCTATCATGAAACTGCTGGTCAAAATCAATGAATGGACTATTTTCCCATCTACAATGTAGTCACTTCCATTTCATTCTTCAGTGACTAGAGTGAAGAGTGGCAGTGGGAACCCTCCATCCCACTGCTCCATTCCAACAAACCTTTCTTCAGCAAGAAATATCCATGTTGTGAATTCTTTATAAAAATGGTGAAAACAAGGGACACCTCGTTTAACATGGGTCATTGAACCATCTTTCAAGATGGGGATTTGGCCTTGTGGTTAAGGCGTGCTGCCCCTGAGTGCTGGCGATTGATGCCTTATGCGAGGGTCCGTGGGTTCGAGTCCGGTAGGAAGCTATGTCTTTCACCTTAGAAACCTGACAGTGTTGCCCCGTGAAACAAGACTATTACAGAATATTACAATACAAAGAAAACTCACTATACTAGTATCCCCCATCCTCCTTTAATCTAAACAGTACTCCACATCACAAAAGTCAGCGGCATTCGTGTCTCATAAAAACCAAAAAATTTACTGTTTCTATACCCTTGATGCTCATTCTGTTTCTGAGAATGACACCAAAGCGTTGCTTCTGTAGAAATTAGCCGTCTTGCTATACCACATCAACTATACGGTGTTAGGCATTATTCACATCATGTATGAGCAACATTCCACTGGTATGAATCTGTTAGCCTCAGGATTAACTCGGAATTGGGATCAATTTTCTCGGATTTGCACCCACGGTGGATGTGTGACTATCAAGATCTTTTCTGATTGATGGTATGCCTTCGGAGATGAATCAAACACTTGTTCGGTATTGCTGGGTGTCTCAAGGACCGGGATGTTGCTGTGACTGGCAGGCCATCGTACCGGTTGCAACGATCATCCGGTGTTCGAATTGAAAATGAAGCAAACAAGGACGGACTGACACAATGTTACGTGTATATACCTGGTGAAGAGTACACTCCTGCTCGCAGTGTTGTTGTTCACTCTGTATGCTCTGCTCACAAAACACTACTTCGAATAGCTGGTATTGGTATTCTGCCGATTGACCGCCAGATGGCACTATTTCTGTCCAACCAATCAGTGCACGCCATCAGGCTGAAACTAAGCAAAATCCTAAAACACTTTCTCTGGTGCTGCAGCGGGAACAGTAGTAGTGCCATCTGGTGGTCAATCGACAGAATACCGGCTATTCGAAGCAGTGTTTTGTGAGCGGAGTATACATGTAGCGAACAAAAACACTGCGAGAAAGGAGTGCAGGTGAAGAGGCGAATTTTGCAACTCATTTATTGCTGAAAGGGAGCTGTGATGTTGCACCCTCCTCCATTTGGGTCCCTTGACTGGCATGTTGAGAACAAAAACGAGAAATGAGGGCTGAAAATGTGTTGGATGTGGAAAAATGTATTGTCTGCTCAATAGCTGAGAATGGACTGAAGCCCCTTCCAAAATGCAACCCTGAGTTGTGGCCGAGCAGGGTCATCCATTTCGTCACAAGATTTGATGACCATGGTGGTTGAAAGTCATAATTCTGCTAAGGATCATATCAGTGGGCTACAGCCCCCTCCTTCCCCCTCCCCTCCCCCGCCCCGCCCCCAACCCCACCCCTCGGAATACGACTAATCACTTGCAAGTCTACCACCAGACAGTCGGTCAAGTTGCCGTGAGTTGTGTCACACAATGTGGACAAGGCTGTCATGAAAACCCGACGGGCGCTTGGTCATCAAATTGTAGTTGGAACCCTGGGCCTCCCTCCCTAATCCAGCCTCCATGCAGCTCACCCTGTATCATGATTTCCCAAGGTATTGGTCCACTTGAATGTTAAGCCACCGTCAGTTGATATCCTCCCAGTGTG
>NMRB01004741.1:18564-31577 GCA_002633025.1 Notospermus geniculatus
GAAAAATGGATGTTAACTGATTCCGGTTCGGTGACTTTAGGCTCCGATTCGGTCCGATCCGGTGTTCTTACGAACCCGGCCTACCATTACCAACCAGCCTACTCCAGCGTCAGTAGGCCTAGTCATCATCATGCTATGCTAGTCAAGTGCACTGTAGGCCCTAGTATACCGGTTTTATTGAGCAGTTGAGAAGTACACAGTGACAAATGCATGTCGTGCACAGAGCCTGGAGGCCTAGGGGAATGTCTGCACACAATGTTTACGTACATGACATCAGAAAGACTTCAGCTAATGCTTAATCGACTTTTCCATCGACTGGAATGAGATTAAACAGGTGAAAACCGGGTGAGAAAAAGGGGAAATTCAGAAAAAATTGTCAGGAAATTGGTGGTAGCTACATAGATGAAGTACCAAGTTTACGTTGTGGTTGTCGGTGAGGAAAAATGAACGTTGTCCATCTCTACCGGAGAAGCCATCATTGAAGACAGACTGACTTGCACTTGCACCTTTCCTGCACGTCTATATCTGTCCATTCCAACACAATCATGGTACACGTAGTAGGGTTCTTATTACGTGATAGGCCTAAGCTATTGCACAGTAGGCCTACGTCACCCGAAGACACTGAGTCAGTGTAAAGGCCTACCCGAAAATATCAAAAATAGATAAAGACCATTCACTTCTTTTGGATAAGAAAAATCATGTGACATCAGACTCGGACAACTCTACATATATCTGAACATGAAATCATATTTAATTATATTCAATATTTATTTGATTGAACAATGTGATCATTTGCAGCAAAGGAGCTGTAACTTCTACATCAGTAGGTGCTGTACCAGGCAGGCGCGGATCCAGAGGGGGGCGCAGCAGGCGCGCGCTTCCCCTTTTGGCCAAAGAAATCTGTAAAGTCGACCGTGTAATTCTGGAATCGGGGGCGCAAATTTCAATGTTCCTAGCGCAGGGCGCCCCCTCTTTTCCCAAATCCTGGATCCACCCCTGCCAGGATCATGTTGTCAATAGAAGCATCACATTTGTAGACTTCTATCCAGGAATCATGTTCAGTAGAACTTCAGACAGCTTGTGGTTACCGTGTCACTAATAAAGAGTTCAGACAGTCAGATCAGATTCAGATAAGCTGAGTCAGATGTTACTCTGGTCATTCAAACATTCCACAGTCTTGCTACACTTGGTGCAGGCATTCTTGGTGTTCTGAAGCATCTTGATGGAGTGTGGGTTGTAGAGTGAAGTAAGATCCACCAGGAGCATGTGGCTCTGAACTGGAAAGGAAAGTGGAAGTGTGACTGAATAAAATCTAAAGCAGGTAAAGTCCTTTGAGTTTGGCACAGATGAAATGGTCAGGATATTGAAGGACTAATTTTTGATGACATTGTACTTAATAATAGCCTACCACTGTATTTGGTGAGTTTCTCCATTATTTCATTCATGCCTTTATTCAGTTCATCAAGTCTTGCTATTTGTTCATAACTAAATTCTGGTGGAGGACTGTCTGTTTGGCCAACTTCATGTGTCTTGCATTGCTGAGGAAATCTGGAAGGAAAAATTGTGGATCAATATTAAATGGGATCACGATGGATGAAGGCCATTTTGCCGAGTTTGAATCACTCCACCACCTAACTATCATGGCTAGCCTAGGGGTTATACATGTATACTATAGTTTGGTTTAGGCTAGGCCTACTCCCTTTATATTAAATTGACAACCATGGCATTGGTTGTGATAAGAGCTATGCCAAACCGGACAAGATGGTATAGGATCATGAAGATACCGCAATGCCAATGGGACAAGCTCACCTCAGATTTTTCTTTCCTGCGTCAGATGGGCTTGGCTTCTTGAAAGGATCGGGCAGTCCCATGCCGATGGTGGTGATGTGATGGTGGTCGACTCACAATTGAATGGATGATCAGGCAGGGTCGTCCAGAGGCCGGACCAGGGTCAGGGAGATTGTCACTTCTTGTGGGGGAACGGGCGTCAACAAAGTCAGTGAACTGCACGCAGTGAGATCTAGGGGGAAATGATGGTCGGTCATGCTTTTTGTCGGTGATTTTTAGGTGACAACGCACATGGCGTCTAGGCCCACTACGGCACTAGGCCCTAGGCCCTACACGACATGCATGATTGATGCTGCATCACACATGTCACAGCAACATTATCAGTGCATGCATACATGCATAGGCCTACATCATTACACATGTTACATGCAGTGCATGCAATGAATGAGGATGAAGGCGTGGTCGTCATTTTTGGGAAGGAACGCTGCAGACAAGATGCTCATGTGAACGAGCGGCCGCTCATTTGATCTGTCCTACTCATCTAAATAAGTGCCTGAGTAACGTAGGCCTGGACGGCAACGAAGACGCAGGAGAAATGATCCTAAATTCAACAAAAAAGACGGGAAAATCGAAGTGAAATGTGCGCGTGCGAGGCCGATTGAAATCCTCACCACACCCCATCCGGTCGCATATGCAAGCTCCCAGCAGAGCACCGTCGTCACCCTTGTCTGGAGCATGTCCGCCCTCATCTCTGATTGGTTAGAAAAGCGCGGGAAGAGAAATTGACCAATCGGATGTCTTTCCTGACACGTGCTGCTCTACTTGACAACCGTTGCCATCATGTATCACTTTCGTTTTGGAATTCAACCGAAGCCGAAGGCCATTTCTTCAGTTCCTGAAGTTATCGAAGTTTTTTGCATTTTCTTGCGAAAAAATTCTCTTTTCTATTCGTTCTACTTATCGGTCACAATTTCTGTGATAAACAGAGTGTTTACGGATACAAGCTGGTACTGCCACAATGAGAAATTTGTGGTTTGTATCGTCTTGTTTGTTGCTGCTGCTGCTGGTCGCTCTCGCGGTTGACGCAGAGGAGACACGCGTCGCGCCGAACGGGACTGGCCTGTTTGGTCATGTTTCAACGGGAAATTACACCCTTGGTGATTATTTGGACAAATACGAAGAACAAGAAGGTCCATGGCTGCTTGGACCATACATTGAAATCGCCACCAATTTTGTCTACACGGTCATAAAAGTCCCTTGGGGTGAGCATTCCGCCGATGTGATGCCGCCGATTTTCCCGACGCGAATTTTTTTCTCGCCATCACTCTGTCTCTGACATGACATGACATCATCGTGTCATCAGTGTTGATTTTTGTGTCATTTTCAACCCGCTTTCCTTCATAAATAGCTGGGCCTACATTGTCACTATCTTATTCGATTGATAGTGGGGATTTCAGCACTAATAAACTTGTAAAAATCACATGGGACATATCATGTGTGATGTTGACGCGTCTTGTCTGCCTGAATGCCTACCAACGGTTGATAGGCGTGGTTCTCAGGCGAACGCGCAGGGAAAAACGCGCGTTGAACGCAGTGGTTTCCGCCCACATACAAAAGTTATTTCGGGCGGCGAGCGCGCGTCATTTTTTGCCGCGCGTCTTTGGTGTGACCCTTCTTTTAGGGCAAGCAAAAAAAATTTTTAGTTTATCGCCCGAGTGGTTCTTGAAAGTAGGCAAGGGGGGCACGTTTTATTTTTATTTTTTATTTTACTTTGATACGAAGAAATCACAAAATCAACTCCTCCTGAGCATGTTATGTCACCACCCCGATCATCTAAGACTGGATTTTGTCACAAAAGCACTGAAAATGCATGAAGAGAATGCTTTGGAAACTGTTGTTTACAGATCTACCACTTGGCGGCGCTGTGATACGCGGCGCGGCGTGAAATTCAGACTGATAAAAAATAAAAATAAATTTGGCACGGCGCCGAAAATTGGCGCGGGCGGAGGACGATAAACTAAAGATTTTTTTGCTTGCCCTTATTGAAAATCCAACCTATTTTCGCGGCGGTGAACGCGCGTTGTTTTTCGCCGTCACGGCGGCCCGCGGCGCGGTTTGGTGTGAAGGGCCCTTGAAGGTCCGGACACACCAAAAACGCGCGTTGAACACAGCGGAAAACGCCGCGGTTTCCGCCCACATCAGGGGTCACACCTCGCGCGTGAAACGCTGCGGGAGGCGCGCATTTTCACCACGTGCGTAGATAGTCACAATCTCTGAGCATGCGCAGCGAGAAAAACCGCTGTAGCAAGCGCACTGGATAACTACAAAAGTTGTTTCGGGCGGCAAGAGCGCGTCACTTTTTTGCCGCGCGTCTTTGGTGCGACCCTTTTATTGAAAATCCATTGAACCTATTTTCCCGGCTGTCATTGCTGTGAACGCGCCTCGTTTTCGCCATCGCGGCCCGCGGCAGGGTGTTGGTGTGAACAGGCCTTTAAAGGCCTGAACCCACTGTCGCGTTTTCCCGCCGCGGTTTCATCACCGCCCGACAAATTCTTTGTTATATTCTAGGTCCGCTGCCTTTTAACAAAGCATTTTCTGCCGCTGCGTTTTCCCGCTGCGGCATCCTCCCACAGCAGGAGTTTTTACCTCGCTCCTCTTCATCCGCTCACACAAACTTTGTGTGGAGTGTATGAAGAGGAACGAGACCAAAGCCCTGCTGTGGGAGGATGCGCTGCGGGAAAACGCGTCAGTGGGTTCGGGCCTTTAACCCCTTTATTTACTTTGGGTGACAACACTGACTGAGCGCTCCTTGCTTTTTTGCTAAAATCAAGGAAAAACTGCATTGCATGCCTCGAAGTAACTAAATCACATCAAATGCGCGTGTGGAAATTTGCGCGCGCCTCTCATCATGGATGCTCATGATTTTGGTAAGACTTGATATGACTGATCATGAGGGCCTATCTGTCATCAGTTCCATCATCCATTTATTTGGCTATCTGGATTTTAGTTGACAATCCTGACATGGCCTCATGTCATGCGCATCCATCCAGTCAATCAGACCATTGATGTTTGTAGACTAGTACAATTTGTACCATCCAATAACTACGCCAATCAACTTTTTTCAGACCTGATTGTCCGTCTGAAGGATTCGAACTTTGATCTCAATGAGATCATGAACCAATGGCAAGATGTAAGTACATGTACATCAGTCCAAGGTGGTCCATGGAGGGTGGTTCTCTAACCTATCTAGTTTGAATTCTGTTCCATTTCATAATCAGAGGGTGACTGATATTGCCTACTTAGATAAGTTAGAAGGCACTCCCTGGAATACTCTCATTACAAGAGGAGGTTTCTTAATCTTACCTCATTTTAATTTCAGTGAATCTTCCACGTTCAACCAACAACAGTAGGCCTACCGGTATCAGGGTATCCTGGGCTAGAGCTTTCATAGGCCTATCCTCTCTTTTCCAGTATGCCAAGCTGGAGGCGCCAATGCTGGGTCCCACTGCAATTGCACTTGTGCTGTCTATCATCGTTCCATTTGTTGGAATTATCCTGGCATTCTGTCGCTGCTGTGGCAGATGTGGCGGCAGATATACCCACGAGGAAGCCAGGGCAATGAAAAACGGATACTGGGGCTTTTGGATTGGTGTTGCCATCATGATTTGCTGTATCGTCATCATGTAAGGACACCCATCTTTTTCCTTGCACTTGGAATCTTTCCTCCTTGCCATCACAGGTGATAAACCTTTGATTTTTTTAGCCATTGAAAGTTCACATGTATCTCAAACATTTGCCCAAGATACAGGCCCTATTGCATTTCATGACAATAAATTTTTAAGTTGGGTGTTGATAATATTGTCATTTTCAGTGCTGGCGTTGGAGCCATGATTCGATCATCCCACCGCCTCAATGATACCTTGCCCCATTTCCAAATTGCTGCAGATCACGCCGTCGATGATTTTATCCTGTTCGAGGAGAAGTTATTTGAGGTAAACTTTGGGATCTGAAGTGTGTCAATAGTTATTCTTTAATACAATAGCAGATTCTGTAAATGGAGAAAGTGTTCCTTGTGATTAGTAGAGGTAGTGATCTTAGCTGGAGCTCCACCCTTCTCAATTCAAAATTTCCCCATCAAATCAACACCATATTAAGGCTATAAACTGTAATTGACTTTATTGTTTTAATCCAGGAACTTGATCGTGTTGCTGTTGATCAGTTCAAGGCTGTTGAAGACATCATTTCATCAGACCTAGACCGTGAGTATAAATTTGAATGATGCGAACATATTTTGACTTGCAGAACAGACAAATCTTTTTTCACTTACGGCCTTGCATTGTTTGCTAACAATTTTTTTGCAATTTCAGACCTACCAGATTTAGTTGGTGGCCCCTTCATGGATGTTGGCTGGCCTGATGTACAAAACATCACTGCCAGTCTGCAGAGCATTGATGAGGGTGAGTATTTAGGAACGAAGGATGGATAGAAATGCATCACTTGTGTGTCTGGCCTTCACATGATCATTTTACTCATTGATTAATATACGCTCTGCCCTTTTCTTACAGACTTAGACTCAGTGAAAGATAGGATCACTCAGGTCAACTCTGTCTCTGCTCAGGTTTCAACCATTGGTAAAAGCATCGCAGATCTTGTCAACGAAATCAAAACGAATTTGACAAGTCTACAAACAACATGTGCTGGCCAAGGATCCTCAGATTGCAGTCACATGATATCATCTGATGATGTGACACCAGTCTTTGAATTCTCAAAGGTAAGTCCCAATGAATGATAGTCATGTCAATACGGTGCACATATATCCAGTGGACAGATTATCCCTTGACCATAGGACAGGGACATTGCAGCTTTTTCCTCTATCTTTCAGACACCAGACATGAAAAAGAAGACTACTGGACTCGATCCAATCCGTACCCTTGATTTGAAATCGATTTCGGACAGAGTAAGTATGAATTGGGACATGGTCCTCAGTCTGGTTCTACTTGTGGATGTTGTTGTTGAACTATGAACATGATGGTCCCTTTGGCTTTCTATGCCATTTTGTAGTGCATTACTTGAGTTTCATAAAAAGACATGATTCATTGTTTTTCAATTTCAGGCAAATGACAAATTCAAGAAAATCCCAAAGGACATCAATGGGACAACATTCTCAAAAGCTTGGGGTAAGTCTGCTGACTTCGCAACCCAAGAAAGTCTATTTCCCTCTAACTGAGATGGTTTGCCCCACTTTTAAACTGTGGTGTGATTATAAAATTATGTGTTTTACACTTACAGAGGTGAAAGATAAGATCAGTGGCAGTGGTCTCTCAGGCCAGATCGAAACTGCTCTCAATGCAAGGGTCAAGCCTTTGATCAGAAGGGTAGGTATCTTTATTGTCATGATGATTGAAATTTTGATGACTAGGCAATACCCGTTTGGTGGTGGAACTGCTAAATTCATGCGTCATTATAGAAGCGCTTGGTGGAGGTAATTTGAGGTTCAGATCTGGTCCGACTCCCACTCCCGCTCCGACTCCGAGGTGCAAAATTTCGGATTTTTCAAGTTGGAGATAAATTTACCACCCCGGCGGGTTCTGTTCGTTCTCCTAGAATGAGTAAACACCATTGCTTTGGAAAACCCCATTGTATTTGATGACGTAGTTCCCAAAAAGGAATCCTCTGGAGTGGGATTCGAGATTCGGAACATCCCTAATGACGTCATCCCCGTTCGAGTGGCCTAATGACGTCATTCCGCCGCACATGACGTTGCCGACGTCACGGATGACGCGACGACAATCTCGGTGACGTCACGACGTCAATAGGCCTGAACAGCATTGTTATTTTCGTTAATATCTTAATATTTCAAAAACTATAAGTGATATCAAAATTCGGGCTTCGTAAGGACACTTCCCAGGCCCGTCTGCACTTGCATACCAAGTTTGGCGGCGATCCGTTCATTAGTCTCGGAGAAAATCGCGAACAAACAAACAAACAAACAAACNCCGGTTCTCACTATGTTGCTGTCCATCTTTGGAGTAATAATTGGAGGCCTTGCTGTTAAATGCACAGTCAAAACACCAAGATATAGGAACAAGGTGTCCCATGTTGGTGCACAACTGAATTGGAGGTAAGGCAATGACTGCATCCATTGTCAATGTCATTATCATTCATGTTTCTTTCTACTGCACTGTCTCTCATTTTTCTATTTTCAGTACTGTACTGCATTCACTATATCTTTCATTTATTTTCCATACTTTCCACTTCTGCATTTTGCTAACTCACTCATTCATCTCTCCTTTTTTCGTTCTCTCCTATATTCACACTGACACAAACTTTCTCTTCCTTTGTTAAAATGTTAACGCTTCATACAGAAATTACAGTTCACTTTTCTCCTCTTTTTGCTTTCTTTCTCATCTCATCCTCTCTCTCCTTTCTCTGTCTCTCCTTGCTGTCCTCCTCTAGCTCATCAACCTTGATTTTCTTCGGTATCTTTTGGTTCTTTTGCCTGGGTGCCATCGCCTTTCTGATCGGCGCTCACCTGACATTCGCCTGCAAGCCAATCAAAGACAAGACTGTCTTTCCTGAGGTATTATTGAATTTGTGAGACAAGAGAGATTTAGCTCACCTTCACACCTGACGAAGCCTGTACTTTATAAGATGAGTTCCCAAATTTGATATTTGTAAGAATACCAGAAAATCAAAGAAGCCTTCAAACACCCCATGAAGCCAGACCCACCCACAAAGTGTCACATTAGTTCAGACTATTTCCTCCATCCTGGACTGAGTCCTGGACTAGATTGCAGACCTTGCGCCAGTTTTAGATGGATTTCATTGAGTACTGGTAACTTAATTCAGTCGAATGAATGTCTTTTACAGTTTCTGGATAAGCCAGAGTACTGGAATGATTCGTACATCCTGGCAGAGTTGCTGTATCAAAATGGTTCAATCCCCCTCAAGCTGGGGGACGTCATGAGGTAAACTTGAATTTCGTTTTATGTCCTGAACTTTCAGTGGGAAGCCGTAAGTCCTAGGTTTTGGCTGATGACTTGGGCTCAGTAAATCACAGGCTATTTTGTGATGGGCTAGCCTTGTACCATGATATGTTGAGTCAAGAGGTGCCTTCTTGTTTTTTCAGTGCATGTGCTGCCAACAGGGGCATCTATGGTGCATTGCAACTGAACAATTCGTTCACCGTCTATGACCATGTGAACGTCACAGGAGTAAGTATCGGTATCCAGGGTTCGCCCATTTCAGGCAATTTTGAAAAGGTGATTACATCCTAGTCCTTCCCCACAAGGCTGGCTCACATTCATGTGATTCCATTCTCATGCTGCACAACTCGGCCTTCATCAGTGAATCTTTCACCAACATTATTCTCCCCCCACCCCCACCCCCACCCCCAGAAAAGTAGAAACGGAGAGAACTTCTTATACATTTTCAGAAACTTCCCAGGAGTCCCGACCTTGGCGGTGTGTTTTCATCAGCCAGTAACACAGTCAAATCTGTGGTTCTGATGGAAGATACGTCACGGCAGAAGTTTGCCGATGTTCTCACGAGTCCTCCAACTATGGACCCGCTTTTGCTCATGAAGGATGTAAGCAATGATAAGCCTATAATCCCCCATTTGATCATACTGAGATTTCATCTTTTATTACTGGACTGAAATATTGATGATGATGATTATGACAGACCCCAATTGAGTCTTTACCATTTCTGTTTCAGATCAACGATGGATTCACGAACCTGAATCTCATCAAGACCATCGCTGATCTTGAAAATGCTGCAGATCATATGACCAATCCGGTGAGTGTTCTGTTATTGACATTACCAGTAATTTGTCAGGTGGGAGGGATAAAACAACAGCCATGTCTTAAAAAGTGTCCTAAAACAGACACTAAGAAAGATTGGATGCACTTCTCAGTGATAAGTATGACTTCATGCCATGATCAAAATTCCACTTTTTCAACCATTTTCTTCTTGTTTTCAAGACTTTCAAGTCTGCCTACATTGGAATAGCATTGCGGCTCAAAGATATCAATGCTGGCTCGGTTCAAGCTCTCAAAATAGCCGTGGTAAGTACGGTAATACAAAGTAACCCAAATACATGTATCGCCAAAGAAATTGATTGGGAAGGCCTACGTATGGTAATCTTGTTCATTCCCATGCCTTCCTTCAGTTGCACACAGACATGACAGAGGAGCATGGCTTCACAATTGATAGCCATCACAGAAGTAGTGAGTCCTCAACATGATAGTAAATATGTTGATTGACCTCTCTTTTTCAGACCACATTGAATGACAAAGTTCACAGCATCAGTAAGACAACTGATCGTATTCTGGTAAGTTCTTAAATTTGTAACGTAATTCGAGAAAATTGCATCACTTGCTTTGCCAATTTTCCATATTCTTTTGAAAGAGACTGAGTCCATGTACATGTAGAGAGAAATATCGAAAGCATAGCATGACTTCATCATGTGGATTTTTCAGGCCACATCAGAAATCCTACTGCAGAAGGTGGAGGCAATGAAAGAATTCCTCCAGAATGAAGGCCCTGGCATCATGATGGATGTAAGTACATGTAGAGTTTTCTGTCTTCCTACAAGTTACATAACGCCAAGCATTAAAATGCACAGTATGCTATGAGTTCTCAAGAGATTCCTGTTGTCACTAACTTCATTCAAATGTGCCTGATAATATCATGAATGTACAGTACAGGTCACAATTGACATCCCTAAATTCGCGCAAGTTACGCGTAAGTCACTCGTAACTTACGCAACAACTCACTGCGTAACTTACGAGGTGAGTTACGCGAATTTCGCTAGTTACGTGGTGAGTTACACAGTGATTTACGAGGCGAGTTGCGCGATTTTGGCAAGTTACGCGAAAACAAAGCCGTGAGTTACGCGTAAGTTACTCGTAACTTACGAGTAACTAACGCGAAGCCGTAGGGATGTCAATTGTGACCTGTACTGTACTTCAGCTTATTTCAACACTAATGATTTCAGTCCATCAAGAATTATTTTGCAAGACTTGTAGGACATGGGGAAAAGTACTTGGATTATGTCCAGGACAGCGTAAGTACAGCACCTTCTTGAACCGTCTCTTCTTGTCAACTTGCTGTTCTTTGATTAACAACTTAACTCAAAGCTCTGCCTAGCACTTGTAGAATAACAAGCCTGCCGGCCTGGATGGGTCACGTGGGTGCATCAGGAGTTGATGAAGAGATAATGATTTAAAATGGGAGGGGCACTTGACTGACAGATAGGCCTACAAGAGCTCAATCCATACGGGACATCAGTTCCTTATACACCGTGCCATAGCCAGCACAGGGATCTGACGCGAAAGTTTTAAACCCTCATCAGGATTGTTATTTGTATTGCACAAACACTCCACTCAACAATCAGCCTCATAATGCCACGATGACCCAGATTCGTGGTATAGGCTAACATTAGCCCCAACTGTATGTAGACCTATATCATTCTGCCATGTCTGCTTATCAGTCACTGGCATTTTTAGACTGGCCAAAGCAGACCCTACACGTGTCTCAGTGAACTTGGCGTTCATTGGATGAAAATCCAAGGGATTGTTCATTTGTTCTGCCTGCCATATCCCACAATGCACCAGCACAGCCCGATAAACGTATAATCAATGCCGCCATGATATCAGCATTGGTTTTACACAGGAAATGATTTTCGACTTCGTTTACTTACTAAACGAATTTCATTCCAGGTGAGAAACGAACTCGGTAAACATCTTACTTGAATAAGACGATAAACCCCCTCAGGGTGAAATTTTATGGTTCTCTGAAGGCACTAGCGTCCGCCAAACGTCCAACATTTTTCCATCGTCGACCACTCTTGGCCCACGCTAGTACACAAACATGTACGGTGATGCATAGCAAACCATGACCAACTAATCTTCATGAAACCGCCAACAAAAACTGACAAAACCGTCTTTATTGTACTCAGCACTTAACGTTCTCAGCTCATTGTCTCCTGGACACGAGAAAATGACCAACACAAACTTAAACATCAAAAATGGATACAAATGGTCACTTTTTAAAGGCGTAATCTTTGCCGGCGGAAAAATCAAGGACGAAAATAATGGCTCACTATGGTGCCCACGTGACCCAATTATCCCACCAATATAATGCACAAAGAACCCATTTATACATGAAAACGTATCAGCATTGGTCTGCAGCTATATCATCAAGTGCGGAAGGTTACGGTCAATGTCACAGACGACCCACTCACTGCGGCGAATCACTGAATTATCTCGTGATTTGCGAGATGATTANTGCATATGGCTGGGGCACGGCTTTGCCTGGAGGCTAGATTCACTCTCTATGGAAGGTACCACCAAAAATGTAAACAAACCCCGCGAGCCATTTGCTTTAACAGCCAGCCAGGCTTTGAATAATGCATTTTGAACTGGTATATTACAGCTCTTCAACTCGGTCGGTCAATGCAAGGTGATGGACGACATATATCGGGTCCTGTCTGAGAGTGTCTGTGAGCGTTTTGTTGGTGGCTTGGTGAGTAGTCTTCAAATTATCATTTACAAAAACCTTATGAGTAACATTTCATTGAGACAAGAGACAACTGATAACTTAAGTGATTTTACACTACTGGAACAAATCTCGGGAGTGACATGAGTAACACAAGGTCAATTTTTTATGGAATTCACGAGTTCTCTAGATGAATTCAAAGTGAACGAATTTTATTTCAGAATGGATACTGGCTTTCCCTCAATGTCATCGCAATCTTCCTCGTGATTTTGAATGTACTCAATTTCAAAATCTCGAACTACTATCGGTAAGACATTACTGATGCAATTCTTGAATAACTCACTGCTTGCAATTAACTTTAAGGGACAGAAACAGCCAATAATTGGTCTCTTACATTCAGTCAGCTTAATCAGTCAACAGTCATTCTTATGTTGACATGACTGGACTGGGGTATCTTCAATCAAGAGGGTGTACATGTACCCTACCCAGTCTCTGTAGAAGCAAACAGGTTAGAAAACATTTGGTCATTGCACATTCATGAACCTGTATCATTTCAGTTTGATCAGCAACCCACCCCCACCACCTGTGTGGGACCTGACGCCAGGTTTTCATGTCCCAACTCCTCCCCAGACGCCACCAATCCCTCCAGATAGTTATAGAAGTAGGGTTCTCTCGCCAAGTTTGAGGAAGTCAGAAATTTCAGAGTTTGACGAGTTCACACAAAT
>NMRB01004742.1:0-16183 GCA_002633025.1 Notospermus geniculatus
AGAGGGAGGGTTGAGTTGTTTACTTTTTTCAGTCGGTGAATTGAATGCACTTTGCGTAGGCTATGACAACTTCTGTTCATTGGACTGTTTAGTGTATCAGGTTGAGCACTATCGAAGGCAGTTTTGTGTGTTTGTGCGAACATTCTTTATTTCAAACTCTTTCGACGTGAACCATTTACGCCGCCAGGCTTGTTAATTTAAATCGTTAACCGTCAAATCCATGAGCAGTGAGGAGTTTTGACTTTTTAAACAGCAGCATCACATCTGGTTTATACACAATCAGCCTTATCTCCAGGCCAATGCCACTGAGAGCAGCGTTGTCAAGTGATACGATTGCCGTGCACTATGTATTCAAAACACGACCTGGAGATGGACGGACCAATCAAAATAGATCCCCCGCGATAGGCTTCATCTGACTCCTGTTGCGGCCTTCAGTTCTGCAAATGAGGCAGGAGGCAGTGTTCGGACTAATAGATAATTTTGTGGGTCGATTTTTGTGCCTTACTTTGTGCATGAGAAATGAAATGGTCCATGGACCATGTGCTCACTGGGTTGGACATAATAGTCTAATGACAGAGGGAGGTACATATCAGTTATGAGCAATCTGGGTCAAGTCATTCCCAGAAAAGACTTTCATGATTTTTGGGTTATGCCACCTGGCGGCCATATTAGATGTCCGATCAGGCGGCAACTTCACATGCACATAAAGGTCATCTGCACGGGACCACATAGCAATTGGAGCGCTTTGGGTCAAGTCGTTCCTGAGTTGCAGCACTTTGATGATTTTCGAGTTACGCCACCTGGCGGCCATATTGGATGTCCGATCNGATCAGCGGTACCGACGCAGCCCGGATTGTCACTGCCATCTAGCGTGAGCTGGCGGTACTATGTGCCGGTATTCGAACATTCTGCGGTCTGAAAATGCACTGTTTACATGGTTTATGTCGGCAGAATACCTGCGCACGTCTAAGACCAGGAAAGACGAAACTGAGATCGGTATTCTAAGCTTTCATTTATGCAAATCGAACAAAATTTACACATTCTACGCCATTTTTCTTGCAATGACATGGATGACGAAAAGCTTTGTGCATGAGAAAAAACAGAATAAGAATAAGAATAAGAATAAGGTTGGTATCAGTGCAAAAGTTCACCGAGCAAAAATACATGTATATAAAGATTCAGTATTCACTGTCATGACTGTTTTGAATAAATATCAAACAGGAATATGTTATTTGAGCTACAGACACGGAAACTTCCACCTGCAGAGTAGGAAGGTTAATCAAGGACTGTTTTATGTTGAGTTGTTAGATTTAAAGTTGTATTCAAATTTGTATGGCTTGGGTTAACTGAGTGTAACTGTTTAACATTAATTGTCCCACATGGGTTTCAGTACAAGGTTCCCGTCGAAAGGTTGTTTTCCTCAGGGGTTTGTGCGAGGTGACGGAGAAAACGGAGGCTATTAATGATAATTCTCAGGATACAATAATGCACGAGGCTTTTGTCAAATAGAAGGTAAAAGAAAAATTACCGGCGCAAAGTTTCAATCATGCTTGTTACATTAATAGGTCGCTGGATTATTGACTAGTAAAAAATACGGGCCATAAAATTTGCAAGTCTGCAGAACATAGGGTCACATATTTTCCACCGTTAGTTTTCAGGGTCATTATATTTTTGACTTGGATAATTTGACATCTGTATTTTTATGATGAATAAGGGTTCAGCCTGACCACAACGACAGTGTAATTTTAACAGCGCGCTTGTTATGCAGAATCACCATTTCAATACGGAATGTTGAATGATAAACCTATCTACCTGTCTACAGCAGTAAACTCAGTGGTCACCTCATGGCCACATGCAAAGGTTAATTAAACACAGCAGGAACAGTTTACACAGCATTACTATGCAGTTGGAATACAGCTAATTGGATCTTGACTCAAGCGTTCAGGTTCCAAGAAGTCATCCACCGACCACGGGATGTTTATCTCCAAGAGTTAGGATCATAACATTGCATAACATAGTGTAACCAACCATCTCCTGCTCAAATTAGGATGCCTCACTATAGCAGTTGCCTGAACCAGAGTAAAAGCAGGAGTCCACTATGATGCACATGTACTGGTAGGCAATGTGTATGCCAACTTATGTATTTGGGGTTAAGAAAGTAGAGTATTGCAAATTAAGGAATACATACATGTAGGACCTACAGCAAATGAATGGATCATGATTGCTGAATTGTGTTAACTACATGTATACTTCAAATTTCCCAGTTTTATTCAGAGTCAGTGGGAGTTTTATTCAGAGTCAGTGGAGGATATTAAGTTGGGTCGGTGCTATGTTTTACTTTTGCTTCACACTTTATACAGATAGTCATGCCCTACCAAGAATATGTGTGGCACAGGGGAGAGTTCATACTCACTATGTCAGCCTACCATAGGTCGTTTTACCGATGACAAACAATTGCCATGCAACAATTTATGTAAACCAGCTTGTTAGTTCCAAATAATGTTTTGTTAGTAAGGCTGAAAGGGTAAATGTCTTCCTGGGTATATACAAAGATTACCCAGGATCTCAATCTTCACTAAAATAATACCCTGGGTGTAGTTTCGAAAGCCGAACATCACCCAGCATCACTACACTCAACAAGTACCGCGGCACAAGACCACGAGATTCCACGGGATTTCTAAATAGGACTCGTTCCTAGGCACCGATTGCGGATGCTGGGGGTAGTCTATAAAACAAAGACCAAAGACCCAAGACCTCTATAAAACAAAGACCCTACTATAAAACAGCTATCGGCTATCGAAACTACACCCAGGGTATTGTTTTAGTGAAGATTGAGATCCTGGGTAATCTTTGTATATACCCAGGACGACATTTACCCTTGTCAGCGTTAGTAAGATCCTGTATCATGTTTCTTTTTCATTTGGTAGTTAGTAGCACCATATGGTAGCACTGTTAGCGAGTTTGAAGGTCACTGCGTTTGGAACATGGAGGCACAAGATAAAAATTATTTTTATACCTCCATCATGTCCATGGTTGGACACAGGATGATACTGAACAACTACCTTCTAAACCATGGCAGGCTGATCAGGGAATATAGACCTACACATGTTGATGTCATTAACTAGGCCGTCAGCCTGCGAAAACAGTAGACAAACTTGAGCCCAAGAAAGTTTACATCTTTTTAAAAGCCTTTGCCTAAATACATGTATACAACTAACAACCACCAAAAGACAAAAAAAGATAAGCACCACTTACCTTTTCCTATTCCTCGTGGCACAATGAAATTGTAGCTATTCGTTATGGAATCAAAACTCCGTCACGTATTTGATATAGGAAATGACCACTGGTCAACTCACATGGCTCTTTTATACTCAAATCCTGGGGTTGCGACATGTCAGGACATGATTACGAAAAGCAAATCACCAGCATATCCTGCTATCTTTAAATGACACACAGACATGCCCATGCCTGTCCATGATTATGCTGGGTGATTAGTTCACATAACACCAGTAGGCTATACAGCCAGACATGACCATGCATGTTTATGATTGCTACCTAACAAAACATGGCGGGCCGTCAAGAAACTCCGATAGCACTATAGTCCAGTCAAAATAGGTTTAAAAGTCACACTAATTGCAAGAAAAATGAAACCACTTTTATTTGTCTTCTTTAAGTACATAAAGTAATATATCAAAAATTCCAATCAGTTCCAGGTGTGGAACATATTTTTCTGGGGGTTTGAATTTTTGGAACTGACTTTATCATTGGACCCAAGAACAGCTTTGTACAGGAGAATGGGAAACTATGTACAACTAACTTATGAACGGTTGGATTTACACCCCATAAATGTATTACCAACAGATAGAAACATGGTGCCTTAGAAGCAGATAAGCATGTTTTTAATTGTTTTATGTTATAAGAAATGCCGTTTTATGTAAATTAACACAAAATTGGTCAAAATACATAAAAACGCCGTTTCCAATTACGTAACTGGTTAAAAACTATAAAAAACATGATTTTTCGATTAAGAGGTACCGTATTTCTATCTGTTTGTAATACATTTAATGGGTGTAAATGCAACCGTTCAAAAGTTAGTTGTACATCCTCTCTCATTCTCCTGTACAAAGTACTCGTACTTCCTTTAGAAAGCTGAAAAGGATACAATCATCCTGAAATTTCACCATGTTCCACACATCTGATTGTGTGGAATTTTCAGTCAGTGATGAGGTAGGTCTGGAGCAACAAAAAACAAGTGGTTTCATTTCTCTTGCAATTAGTGTGAGATTTGGCCCATTTTTGGGCTATTTTGACTGGACTACTAACAGTGTCTAACAGAGAGGTATGCAATGGCTTTTACCATTACAGAATTTCTCTGTTAGGCCCTGTTAGTGCTGTCGTAGTTTCGTGGCGGTCGCCCCATGTTGTTAACAGTGATCACTGTGACCATTGTCTTTCTTTTAACACCCTTATCTATGATTAGGTAAATATTCATCTACTTGTGAAAAATGCAGAATAATCACATACATTATATACAAATATAAACCACACAAATTGCCCTTATCAAGTCAATGAATCATTCCAACCCGTATACATGAAGATTTTAAGGGCGGGCGACTGGGGAGATGGCAGTTATGTTATAAATTGCAAATATTTAATACAAAAACGCTAACTTTATGAAAATAAATGCATAAAAAAATTACTTAACTACCATTGAAATATGAGTCCAAAAACTGAAGTTGTGAATATTACTGTTTCAGAATTGTCAAGGCGATAGTTGTGTAACATTGGTTTTGTCTGCACCAAATAAAAGAAACTGTTCTATTAATTGACATCCCCCAACCACCGTGGACTGTTATAGCTTGTCGGCCTATTGGCTAATAAGCTGTTAAATTATTTATAGGCTGCACCTGTTGGTGCCCTATTATGTCCAGTTCAGGATATACATGGGAATTTTCGCACGTGGGATGGGTATGTCACGTCAGTTTGATGGATAGTATGCATATCATTGCACCTACATGTATTTATGCTATTCGTGCTATCAAAATCATACCTTTGTGGTCCGTCAAATTTTCAACTTTACGAAAAGTGGTCCTCAATTTCTTTCAACTTCACAAACTATGGTCCATCAGATTTTGATTGGGAAATGAATGGGATTTTTTCAAAAATTCAACTTTGAAATTAGAGGGTGTAAGAAAATCAAGCTTTTAAGGGTGTGGATCATGATTTTTAAATCCGATTTCACTCCAGTTTGAAAATGTGGTTCATCATTTTTCGACCAAAATTCATTCCAGTTGAAAAGATGAGCATCATAATCAAGCAGGTAGATGCAAATCGCAGCAGCAGCATGCTGCAGCGGTTGCACCATGTTTTCATCACTACTTCAGCAACGTCCCATCATGGGACTATAGGGTTAGGAAGCCCCAGCAGCAGCTCATCATAGGGTTACAGCCAGGAAATCCGTATCACCTTCCTCCACAAGTCCCTCCACAAATACCTCCACAGATTATGTTAATGAGGGCAAATGCCGCAATCTGATTGGTCGAGAGCTACCTCATTTGCATAATTTCGTCTCAACAGACCAGGATGACTACTTTGTTTGTGTAGGTCTGGCGTCCTTAGTCTGACTATGATAAGCGCGGTCCACGCCCTCTTTATTTTTGAAGAGCTGACTAATGATACAGAACTCTTGATGCAAGTTCACAGCAGATGGGGAGCGCGGTGGCATAATGGTTAGGGCTGTAAACTCGTGATCGGAAGGTCGCGGGTTCGATTCCCGGCCGTGCCACTCTGTAACTCTCAACTGGCCTGAAATGTCCATCGTGTGCGCTATATTGTGGCTGCCCTTTGGTTTATTCAGAAAGGTTTCTGAATCATAGGCTGGAGTAATAATGTGTGAAGCGCTTAGAGAGCGTAATACGCTATGAAGCGCTATATAAGAACTCACCATTATTATTATTATTATTAAAAACTTCGGAGGAGAGGGTCCCCAAATCTTTGATCCACCTCTGATGATCTCCTCTCTTCTCTTGTAGGAAACACTCCTGCTTCTACAAATGTGGATTCAAGTGCCTTTTGTTGTGAGGACTTATCAGATAAAATAGTCGTAGTTACCGTCAGCTCCTGCCGAGAGCGCCACACATCACCGTCCGTGTGGCTCCACTGACCAGCTCCATCTATACCGAATGATACGCATTGACTTGGGAATGGTGCCGACGATTTGTCCATGATTGTACAAGTCAGTGCAACTTTTAAGAATTGCAGCGTTTCGAGAAAACCTGTCAAAATAGAAGACCAGCTCTACTCAAGATTTTCAACAATCCAGAAAAACTACGAATTTTGATAACCGCCCCGCGGAAGTCATTTCTGCTTCTGTTTTCAAGATGCTTGAACATGTTGAACTCATCTTTTTTTCTCACTGCGGGTGGCAAGTGTCTAAGTTTGTTTGGGACTTCTGATTGGCAGAGATACCTTTTAAAGCTACAACTTATTGAATTCAGAAAGTGTTTACGTCCTCCCACGTCAGTATAGTGTAAAATGTACGATGTTCTATCTGAATACATCACAGAAAGAAAAAAACGATCTCATCTCGAGATAAAATGAATCTCCAAATCTTGTCCCTAAAATGAGTTTCTTTTGCAACTCGAATAGACATAACTGGGTCTCCACTTGAGATGACATTGTCTCCAACTGGTTAAAATGATTCTCAACTGTTTCCACCGATTGTCTGTTGTCTCGAGTCTAACAAACAAGTGATGTCTCCATATATATAAAAAACGTTTCACACCCAGTTTCGAACCCAGGACCCTCTGATCGCTAGTCGGACACCAGAACCACCACACCACCGAGCTCCTCATACATGTATGAGCAGATTTTGGTTCCCCTCGGTTTGTTTCCAATTTTCTCCAGCTGACACCCTGTCCCATCGACTGGAGAACTGAGAAAACTCAAAATGAGTAGACTTTGTCTCCACTTCAGAATGAGACTCCAGTTGCAGTTATCTCCAGTCGATGCAAGAGGGCTCCAGCCTTAGAAAACTGGTACTCATTCTGTGTTCGAGTAGCAAAGAAACTCATTTTAGGGACAAAATAGTAGGCTGGAGACTCATTTTATTTCGAGATGAGATCGATTTTTAGCCCGCTTGGCCGCAAGGCCCAGCAGGGCTTATGCTGTGGTTGGGGTCATTTAGTGGTGGTCTGTCGTGCGTCCGTACGGCGGTACGGCGCTTCGTCCGTAAACTTTTGGTTTGTTAGCGCTCTAGCGGCTTTATTTTCTGGCGAATCTTTTTGGTCTTTGGTGGGTCTATATATGGGCCTAAGATCTAGGTCGAGTTCGATTTTGAGCACGATTGGGTTCCTATTTTGGCCTCCAGGGGGCGTTTTGTGAAAAATTTCAAAGGGCTATATTTTGATAATGGTTTGAACTATCATGTTGAAAGTTTGTACAATAGCAACTTACAGACAAACTTTCGGTGAAATCTGATTCTTGACTTTGCCACTAGGGGGCCAAAACCAAAATCACTGAAAGTGCTATTTCTCAATAACCAAGAGATGGATTTTTGTCAAATTTTTTCCCTGGGTATATCTAATAAGGATACATAAGATATACATGTAGTACCCGAGTTTTTAATTTGTCCTACTTTTCAAGGTCACAGAGGTCAAAGTTCGCCTGAAATTACGAAATTGGCTCTTTTTCTAATGGTTTGCATGTTCTTAGTCAAGAGATTAATATGGCAATTTGGCATATTTGTACCTAAATGGCTTTTATGGGGTTGCTGATGATTCCCACCACTGTGCTTCAAGCCAAGCGGGCACAGTGCCATTGGCACTATTTTTTTTCTGTGATGAGAGCTCTGCCTAGAAACCAGTGCCCATATTCATAAAAATACTTAGGGCCGTATTCAATAAGGGTGATCATCGCACTATTAAGGGTGTTTTGGCCTAATCAGCGTACAAATTCTGCATTACACAGGTTAAAGGCCTAGAAAACTATTGTCTGATGTCTGTATGGTGCTTCACCAGAGGCATTTACCCGCAGGATAATCACACGCGTCTAACTATCCTGCGTCTAAGTCAAAGAGCATAAAGCAAATGTTGAACGATCAGGAAGGCTTGTCTAGAATTTTTCCGGCACTTTCTGTTGTCCTCCCACACTAAAGGCGGGGCTCCACATGACAGTAAACTGTGGATAGTAACTGAAAAACTGTCGATAGAAAACTATCCATGGTCCTTCCACTAGACAGAGAAAATCGCCGATAGTCACTGTCTACGAGCTCTGGAACCGAGCCACATAGTTTCTATCGAAAGCAACTGTTGTAAGGCACATCCACGTACGGTGGGATTGTCAAATAGTTTCTTCTAGCAGCCGTGTTTACCTTCCACGCGATAGCTATCTTTGTTGTCGTCAAGAAGGAAACAAGTAGCCGCGGCAGTTGAAGTTTACCTGGCATTGGGAGGCCGGTGCGGAGGTAAAGGAGAAGGCACAAACTTTCGGTGCATGAATGGTTCCTTTAAAGGGAGCAGTACGGTGCATACCACGGCCACCTGCTCTTTATCTCTTTGACAATCGTTCGCCTGACTTTTTCATGCATCCGGTTTCTTCAAACTGTCTACCGTATATTGCGAAGAGGAATAATTCTTCTAAAATCAGTCATTTTTGATTTATTATCACGCATCAACTTCAGAATCATTTTCCACTTCATTTCATTGCCAGTGCCAATGCTAATGCCAACGCCAAGTTTTGAACAAAACCCTCCGCTACTTCAATACGAAATCCGTCTGCCCTTTCTCGTGTACAACTCGCACTGATCTGTACTACAGTTCTATCCCGAAATAGAGCAGGTGCTATTCAATTAAAGGACTGTCTGACACTTTTTTATTAGCTTACAAAATCTATCGGGATCACTTCCACACGACAGAAATTGACTATCCCACAATCTTTCGGACAGTTATCTATTGCTGTCATTCAGTCACTAGCTGAATAACTTCCACGGGATAGTCATTGGACATGCATTTACTTTCTGACAGCAAACGTTCGCTAGAAAACTGTCATGTGGAGCCGCGCCTTAAGACGCAGGAATGTTAGACGCGTGTAATCATCGTGTGGGTAAAATGCCAGGGATCAGGCAGCTTACAGAACGTAGAACAATAGTTTCTAGGCCTATAGCCTGTGTAATGCAGAATTTGTACGCTGATTTAGCTAAACGCCCTTATTGAATACGGCCCTTAGATGTTGTTTCAATCTTTGATTTGATGATCTCACTTTCCGTTGTAGGAAAGCCTGCTGTGGTACAACAAGCCGTCAGGGACTGGGTGGACTCTTCCTACTGGTGATCTCTGATTTCTCCAAAAAGTACCGCTCTCTTAGTGAGGCCAAAGAACTCGTCATGTCAGACACACCCCCAGAGATAGTGCTCGCTGCTGCCATGGACGATGTAGAAATTCGGAGGTCACTCGAGGCGGGATCATCGGTTGATGGTAGAGGCCTATATGAGATGACAGCGTTGATGATTCTGGCGCACGAGGGTCGTAAAGACATGGTTAAGCTTCTTGTAGAGAAAGGTGCTGACATTAACGCTAAGGACGATGATGGGACGTCTCCGCTATGGTTTGCCATTGATAAGGGGGAGAGGGAGATAGCTGAATATCTTATAGAGAAAGGTGCTGACATTAACGCTAAGGACAATGATGGGATGTCTCCGCTATTGTGGGCCATTCATGAGGGGGAGAGGGAGATAGCTGAATATCTTATAGAAAAAGGTGCTGACATTAACGCTAAGGACAATTCTGGAACGTCTCCGCTATGCTGGGCCATTCGTTCGGGGAAGAGGGGGATAGCTGAATATCTTATAGAGAAAGGTGCTGACATTAACGCTAAGGACAATTCTGGAACGTCTCCGCTATGCTGGGCCATTCGTTCGGGGAAGAGGGGGATAGCTGAATATCTTATAGAGAAAGGTGCTGACATTAACGCTAAGGACAATTCTGGAACGTCTCCGCTATGCTGGGCCATTCATTCGGGGAAGAGGGAGATAGCTGAATATCTTATAGAGAAAGGTGCTGACATTAACGCTAAGGACAATTCTGGAACGTCTCCGCTATGCTGGGCCATTCATTTGGGGAAGAGGGAGATAGCTGAATATCTTATAGAAAAAGGTGCTGACATTAACGCTAAGGACGATTCTGGAAGGTCTCCGCAATGGTGGGCCATTCATAAGCGGGAGAGGGAGATAGCGGAGAATCTTTTTGAGAGAGGAGTTGACGTTAACGCTGAGGACAATTCTGGAAGGGGTCTACTATGGTATGCCATTGATAAAGGGGAGAGAGAGATAGCCAAATATCTTATAGAGAGAGTCGCTGACGTTAACGGTAAGAATGATTATGAACCCTTAGGATCTGAGAATACTCTTGAATCATCTACCCGTATCGGGCAGACACCACTCATGCTGAGCTCTGAGAAAGGAGATCATGATATCGTTCCTCAGCTAATTCAGAATGGAGCCAGCATAAACGATAAGGATTCTCAGGGGCAGACCGCCCTTATCAAAGCTTCTCGTTCTGGACACACTGAAGTTGTGAGTTGTCTTATTGAGAATGGGGCAGAGGTTGATGATAAGGATGACAGTGCAATGACTGCTCTTGTGTATGCCATTGGTAAGGAACATTGGGACGTTTGTAAATGTCTCTTAAAGGCAGGCGCTACAGATACTTGCAAGTTCAGTGGTGAGCAGTCAAAGCGAATGAATATCGATGAGAAGTTTGTTGCTGGACAGACATTACTGATATTTTTTGCTGAGAAAGGAATGCACGATATGACTGGTCAGCTAATTCAGAATGGAGCCAACATAAACGATAACGATTCCCAGGGACAGACTGCCCTTATCAAAGCTTCCCGTTATGGTCACACTGAAGTTGTGAGTTGTCTTATTGAGAATTGCGCAGAGGTTGATATAACTGACAACAGTGGACACAATGCTCTGTTTTTGGCATCTAAATCAGGACACTTTGATGTCTGCAGACTGTTATGTGATGCTCAACCAGGGATGCTGGAGTCAATGCACGAACATGCAAAATCTAATGATAAAATAATGCAGATAATTGCTTTATTATCAACGCCTGAAAACCGACAAACAATAGACCTTGGGGGTATAAACAATGTAGATACCCTCCGCATGGCTCTCATCCAAGCGGCGAATGGCCGATTAGATGTGAAGGGACACCGACACTTACCTTTACAAGATGTTATCGACTACACCATCTTAGATGACCTGCCTTCACTCGGGTCTGATGTACTGAAAGTCACCTCTTCCTTGCCAGATCAAGTGACTGATAATCTTCCAAAAGTATCAGAGCTGATCAGATGTCCAGGCATCGGCGATGTACAGAGTTTACCGGGCGGAAAGTCTGGGGACATTATAGACTATATCAATGATCTAATTCATACAATTACCACTTCAACTAGACGTGGCTTCTTCATCTCAGACGTGCCTTGTGGTAGTTCAGCAGAGCAGGCGAAGGTCATGGTTCCTGATGAAAATGATTATACATGTATCATGGAAGTTAGAGATGGATATTATGAAACAAGACAAGTTAGACACGAACAGTTAGAACATAAAGAGAATGGCTATGTACGATTTGATATTGATGACGACAAGATGAAATCAAGTAGAACTTTTCATGAATATTTCTGTTCCAATTTAGAAAATGAATTGAGAAAAGTGGATATACCGATTTGCTCAGAAGTGGGTAAGGTGAGAGATGGTGGCCACGCAAGCACGGAAATAAAGATCAAATGTGACCCCGACATTGATAAGACCCTGGTGATATCTGTTGACTTGGTGCCAGCCATACACTGCAAAGAGTGGCCATCATATCTCATTCCGAGGACGTGGTTGATGGATGTAGAAGTATTAAGAAGATATGGTTTCTACCTGGTGGCCAAGCCGCCTCACAAGGACAGTGAACGTGGTAAGTCAATGAGAGAAAATAACCAGGAAGACCTGCGTACACAACTCTACCGTATCTCCTTTCCTCATCTCGAGACAAAGCATATTAGAAGTCTAGGACCCTGGGTTAAAGATGCATACATCGCGGCAAAGTGTCTACGCAACCCTGATGTCTGCAGGATAATGATACAGGACAAGGATGGTTTCCTTTACAACACGGACAAATATGTCACTAGCTATTACCTGAAAACTGTCTTCCTACACAACGTTGAGGACTTCCTCAATAATCTGCATGAAAGTAACTTCCTCAAGAGAAAAATGAGTTTGATTGAGATGGTACGTATCATATACAGGGACCTGGAAGACTACCTGAGTAAGGGTAACCTTCCGATGTTCTGGAATCCTGATTGGAACGTCCTGGTTGGACAGAAGATTGACCCAAAGAAATCACTTCGGGTGGCGAGGCTGCTCAGAAAGTTTGTGGATAAACTCTACAAAAAGGAGACGTCAGAATCTAGTGCTGGTGGAGAAAAGGAGCAGGAGAGGTCTGAAAGAACATTTTCCATCCTCCTTTTTGAGCTGAATCCGTTGATGCAGATGGTGAGATCGCTGCAGTGGAAGGATCCGTCAGAATATGTTGACTACATGTGTAAGACATATCAGGGTGTTATCCCCAGAGGAGCGGATAAGGTAATCATTTACAGGCTCCTAATTAGACTGGATGATTTTGTTCGACTCATGAGGTGGCAACTGCGACACTTCTTGAGTAACAGAGGGCTGTCAGAATCTGGTGCTTGTGCCGGTGGAGGAGAGGAAGTGACAAGTACTGAAGGAACCTTTTCCAGCCTCCTGGAGGAACTGAAGGAGATAACAGTGAAGCTGAAGAATAAACTAAGGTCTATGGAACATATTTGCTCCCCCAGCTTCCTGAAAAAACTGATGCTGATACTAGAGGAACTGCAAACAAAGTTAGTAAATAAAAAGGAAACCTATTCCATCCTGGGACCTGTCAGTAAGTTTGGATACTTTATCTTCTCTGAGGAAGAAACTGACCAGGAACACGATGATGTGACACTTGGTCAGGAGGGAATGGACTCGGATACGGGAGCTCGTCATGGTTGTGGAGACGACAAACCTGATGAGTTGGTTGAGACAACGGATACTGAACAGAAGAGGAGAGCATTGTGGGAAGTGGCAGAACGGCAAAGGAAGAGAAAGCAGGTAGAAAGTGACAATCCACTGCAGAAGAATACAGACCCTGTTGAGTGGCGTTCCAAGATGGCGGAATAGTGGTGGTCGCTTGCTTTCACCGTGGGTGCTAAAGTTCTGTTTATTGTCATATTTGGACATAACTGCCTCCCTTTTTCTGGTATTTCTGTCAGTCGTGATCATTTCCTTACCCTGTTGAGGGAAACCTATTCCAGCCTCCTGAAGAAACTGATGCTGACACTCAAGAGAATGCAGACAACCCCATACAAAAAGTAACCGGGATTTTTGGGCGGGATAAAAGTGGGATCCCAGTTATAAGACCGGGATCCCGGTGGGATGAGCCCGGGATCCCGGTGGGACGAGACCGGGATCCCGGTGGGACGAGACCGGGATCCCGGTGGGACGAGACCGGGATCCCGGTGGGACGAGACCGGGATCCCGGTAGGGTGGGATAAGACTGGGATCCCGGTCAGACAAACTGTCAATAAGTGATCCACCAGTAGAGTAGGCCTACTTATAGGCCTAGGCCAATTTTTTTTTAAAATCAGCAATTTTGGAGCCTACAGGCAGAGTGCATCACATAGGCCTAAATAGGCCTATAGGCTTATATTGTACATAGNTGACTCCCTAAAAATAGTTTTGAATAAATCTTTAACCTCTTCACCTCTCTTACTTTTTAAAGCTAGAGCCCAAGCGTATCTACTGAATAAATTGATCACAGTTAAGATATATTTATAATTTTTATTATTTTTTTCATAAGCTTGCATATCGACTAAATCTGCTTGCCATTGCTGATCTATGTAAGAGACCATAGTTTTCCTGAATGAGAATTTTTTATGAACCGGTTTATGGAGTTGAAAAGTTGGTAAATTATCTAAAAATTCTTTCACTTGTTTATATTTTATAAGTTTTTTATCCTCTTTAACTTTCTTCCATATTTGTGCTATATTCGTATAAGCTACAGAACTTTCAGGATTGAAATATAAATGTCTAAGGTACTGTTCGGTTTCCATTTATTTATTTTTCAAGAAATTTATAGTATAAGGAAAGTGAAAGGATCTGGATGGAGGAGATTTTATTAGTTTGCAAGTTTAGGTAGGTATAGTTTTTGGAAACAGCCCGGAAATAGGGATATTTTAGTGTATTTTAGCCTTCTCTTTGCGGCTAATCTTCCTCCTCCATCCAGATCCTTTCACTTTCCTTATACTAACGTATCTCGCGCTTGAGATATCAATAATATCGAACCGAGATATTGGTCATCGCAAATAAACTGGATCAGTGCGGGCCACCAGTTCGCCATAACGAAATAACAATGTTGTAATTCGCAAACATTTAATACAGAAACGCTGAGTCACGAAAGGAAACACATAAGAATATTGATAAACTATGGTTTAAAATCTGAGACAAAAATTTTAGGTTGTCAATGTTTCCCTTTCAGAATTATAAAAACAATAATTGTACAGCATCGGTTTTCTCTCAGCCATACAAGAGATATTGTGCGGCTGTGCATTGGTATACCGGGTCCAACTGAACTCTACATAGCTTCTCGGCCTATTGGCTAAGGTTAAAGTTATTACGAAATTTAAGAGTTAAGCAATCAGGACCAAAAAACTCAACTGTTGGGCTGATACAACCATGCAGGTGATTAGAAACAACCCAACAGTCGGGTTGAAAGATCCATCACTTTGGGCTGATAAAGAACCCAATAGTCGGGTTGATACAAACGATCCGTATATTCATATTGAAATGAACGTCATCTCAGCTGCGCACATTTTAGTCCTAAATATCATGAAATTTGAAAAATCAAGAAAATATCAAAATTTGAGATTTGATATTTGTCATGAGATTTTTGTGGCAAATTTGATTTTGACGGTAGGACTGATTGCTACACCTAGTAGAGTAAAAGTGGTGAACGTTTGAAGCTTGTACGGCCAATAAAAGTTTCACCATCCTTTCAAGTATGGTATCACTGGGTGCGTAAATATGATCGAGAGGCAGTGTAGGTTCGCCTCATTTCCCTCCAACGTTAAAAAGACGCCGCGATCATCTATGTGGATCAGTTGAAATATGGTCAGTACTGAAATACATGTACATGTACAATGTTTGCTTGATAGTGTAAGGCTAAGAATCCATTCACGAGATTTTCGTGCCACGCGATGTCGCATCCTTTGTCCACGACCAACGCGGCGGAAACAAACAATGCTTTCGAGCGTCTGCCGCTCGAAAATCGCGTGAATGGACCAACCGCCTAAAGTGGAGCTGTAGCTATTGAGTTTTGCCGCAAATGTGCGCTTGGCCAGAAGCGGGGTTCATTGGCACACGGACTTCGTCCGTTCAGGTCCGTAAAAAATCGATCAAACTGACGTTTACGTTGTTGTATCCGGAAAACTAGGGGCCTGCCAAACGGATTGAAAAGGGGCCGGATCCCTGCGTCAATGAACACCGCTTAACTCTGAAAACACTGTGGACTTACTTCTTCTGCTCAAGGTGATGAATTTGTCGAGTAAAAACGGAGTGTGCACCATCGTCCAAATAATTATTTTCGGAACAGACGTCACAAAACTAAGGGCCGTATTTTCCTTAACATTATTAGGTCCACCTTAAGTCTATTGTTCTCAATGGTTTTACAATAGACTTAAGGTCGACCTTAACGTTAAGGGCAAGCCGACGTTGTGAATTTTTGGTGCATTGTAAATAAAACATGTCAAAATACCATAAAAGTACAAGTTATATGACGAAAATGAAGGCACCTGCGGGGTCTATCAGTCGAAAGGAATTGAATGAGACACATCTTAGAATGCACTAATTAGCTAATAAGCTGAAACAAAAGACTAGTATTCGGAACACTTTCCCAAGAAATGTCACATTTTGAAGATCAAACAACATGCTTATCATAAAGCTTGAGATTTTTTCTACCCAGTCCTCCCCTTTTGATAGCAATATTTTCAACAGATATAGAGTACTCCACATGTGAATTCCATGATTGCTGCCAGATTTTCCAAAACAGGGCGGCCATGACACTTCCGGGCTTTA
>NMRB01004744.1:0-10939 GCA_002633025.1 Notospermus geniculatus
TTTCATGAACCTTGTGTCCAACAGAAGCAAAAAATACCTTTATCTCAATTTGGGCATTAAATTCCTACGGGATGACATGGTGAACCCCACTAATCAGGGAGGCGGTAACACGGACCGAAACACCTACCGAAGAATCTGATTGGCGGAACGCCTGCAGGACGCGCTGCGTACGCGCCAGTCTGTCACCGGCTTTAGCCTTTGCGTCATCGGATGCACCAGACGGTGCTTCTACGTATTTTCTTTACGATATCAGACGACGGACGCTTGAACTCAACAACTCAGGTTGGCTACATTGAGATCATGTGTTGGTGCGCTTGACGAAGAGCAAACGAAATTTGGAGGTGCAAAATGACGTTGACTGAAAGTGTACGTTACGTTCTTTGAATAACAGGACGTTTCATAGGACGTTAGCTCAACCTTCAGCGCCACAGGTAGCCGGGGACATGACCTAAATGCAGGGTCAGTCTCGAGGGCAAATCACCTTGGCTCAAATCTAGAGTAGGGGTCCAGTGCGGCTAAAGTCTGGGAGACCTAACCGCATCACTATCTGCTGTTTAACTGCAACTCTAGGATTGGCTCAATCACCTCGTTTACAGTCATTTCTCAGTTAATGACTGATGTCTGCAGATCAATACCGATGAAGCTGTGTAAGAGACGAGGAAGAATCTACGTATTATCACATCTTGAATAACATGATGAACGGGGACACAGATTTTCAACATCATGTTGGTGAAATAAACTGGAATCAGAACATTAAATGCAGTTGCCGACTTCTCTCCGCTGTCCCCGCATTCACTTCCGGTGAAGTCCACTGTCGTCGATGAGAATGATGGTCTTGGACAAACCTGCTAGATTGGCCTCCCTGCCCAGTGTCAAAGGTGGTAGCCTATGCAGTGCTGTTGTTTTCCATCATCTTTACGATTCTTGGCAAAATGTCGATATCGATTTTTTTCCCATTTTTCTACGGTGCTTTCGTTATTGTTTGACTGATGTCTTCATAATTTCTTACCGAAAATGATATTGGAAATCGAATGTGCTTTCATTGTGACACAGTGCTCTATTGGAGTTGTACATGTCTAGCGTGAAATGGCAAAAGCTAGTAACTAACATTTTTGTCGAAATTGAGTTAAGTGTTTATTTGAACTCACTAGCTTTTTCGCTTCATTCTACAGTGGGTTGGTGTAGAAATAATTCACATATTGCCTAGAATTACGTAAAACGTAGATAGTAACAAGCTAGTAACTACACCCAAAAAAATAGTATTTGCCCTTACTATCAAATGCCACAGCGGCCTGTGAGGCCAAAAGCTAGCAAGTGCACATGCACATGCACATTGCTAGCATCAGCCATGCACTTACTAGCTTTTACCAGTGTCACAATATTTGTCAAAAAATTCATGGATATTAAGAATAAAGTCAATTTCATATAACACTGAAATTATTTATGATATAGGTCTAGTTTCAAGCTCACAATACAGAATGCGTCTTACCAGCTTTCCCTTGACAAATTGTATTGGGGCAAAAGCTAGTAACTAACAAAAAATATGGTTCCAAAGCATATTGTTCAATCCCAGTGACAGAAGATCAAAAGCAATTTATTTCAAATGATTACACATGGTCAGTTTGTAATGTCCCATGGCCTTAATAACAGGGCAATTTTCTCAAAATTTCCCAGATGTTAGTTACTAGCTTTTGCCATTTCACGCTAGATGTAGCTGCTTTCTATTCTATCGCACGCCGAATATCCAGGGTTATGGGAACCGGCGAGCTGTTTATATTTTGGGGTAGGAGTTGGGTTTACCCCAGTTTGAATAAGTAGACGAAAGGTTATTTGCAAAAATTAAAAGGTTCGTTGTGGAAACATAAGCGGAGGTGCTAGGTGCCGCACTAGGCCTAGGGGCACACTGATTGCATCGATGCAGATGAAAGTATCAGTGATAGGAGCCAATGCACCCTCTCACGAAATGAGGGCGCCTGTGAAACTTGGAAACATAAGCGGAGGTGCTAGGTGCCGCACTAGGCCTAGGGGCACACTGATTGCATCGATGCAGATGAAAGTATCAGTGATAGGAGCCAATGCACCCTCTCACGAAATGAGGGCGCCTGTGAAACTTGAAGTGAAATACTGAGCAGGAAGTTTGAAGACGTCAAAGGGGTTGTTGTGTTACCACGGGAGGTTATCCAGAAGTGTTTGTTTTGAGAACGTTTTTATTGGTCATCCTGTATACACCCCGTACTCAGCTGGTATCAGCTGGTCTTTCCTTTTCCTCTTTCTGTTTCTGTTCGTAAACCGTAGTCAGCAGTTTGCTTTTATTTATGTATGCAATGGCACAAACGCCAGCGGCCATAAGGGGCCTTGTTTGTGTCCTGGCCATCGTTATATGATATTGTTAACAAACTCCTGTAATTGCGTTGGTCTAATAATAATAAATAAATAATACGACGTGGACGATCTACATTGCCGAAGATGTCCGAGGTGCTCCGATCCCATATCATGCAAGCCATGTGGAGTGCATAGTATGTTCATACGTCATCAAAACCAGCTTCAATTGTGCACGATGACGTGTCGACCTAATTTCGGAAACATACATAGATGATTTATGTGACGTAGTGGGCCTGACCTATTTTAACTAAAACACCGATTTCCTTCAAATTCAACATTCCTTCCTGCAAAAAATGCATCAGTAGTTACCACTTGCCATGCCACCTATTCAGTTACGGGTATCGCAGCTGTTAAACTGGTCCCCATCATAGTGAACTGACGTTGGTGTATCACCTACATCGAATCGAACTATAAAACATCGCAATCGTGATCCGTAAAAGCCATCGCCGTGTTGGGCTGCCGCCTTTCGGCGGTTCCGCGGATCAATGCCTCCAGTTTCAGCAATGAAATGGTCCATGGACCATGTGCTCACCTGGGTGAACGTACCAGAAAAACAAATGTTAAATCAAAATGTTCCAGGGTCCTGTATCCTCATTAGATGCACCTGATAAAAATTTGGAGATAATCCAGTTACATTTCAGGAGTTACTGGATTTTGAGCTTTGGTTTTGGCCACCTGGTGGCCAAGCGGAGAATCGAATCGGACTGAAAAGTTGTGTCTTAGGTCACCTGACACAGGGGTGTAAATGTACCAAGTTTCAAGTCAATAGTCCAAGCAGTTACGAAACGCGCCACCAAGTGACTAAATTTTGAACTTTGATCTCTGTGACCTTGAAAAGTCGTCAAATCAAAAAACCCTTACTTACGTCATGCATCCTCATTAGGAGCACCAATGATAAAAAATTGGAGAGGATTCAGTCATTAGTTCATGAGTTATTGCACTTTTTGTGTTTTTGGTTTCCGCCACCTGGTGGCCAAGCTAAGAGTCAAATCGGACCGAAACTTGGTGTCATAGGTCATCTGACCTAGGGGTATGTACCAAGTTTCAGATCAATAGCTCCAGCGGTTACTAAACGTGCCCTGCTAACGGACTAGGACGACGGACGCTGACCCATGACAAGAGCTCACCCTAGGTGAGCTAAAAAACCCGTATTGTTCTATGGTTTATGCTTCAGAAACCACAATGCTCATCCATTTTGGGATTTTGGTGTAGGAATATTTTTACATTTTGGCTAATGTGTTTCACTGGTTAGTATAAATAAAAAAAATCAAGGCAAGAAAAAAAACAAGAGGCCCTTTGGCCTGGCCCACAGCTGATGATCAAAGGCCTGATATTCTGATATTCTAAGGCCTAGGTTTTGATAAAAGGGGTACCGCAGTATTAGAGGAAGCGTAGTGGATGATGTCAATTGTTTTTAACCAAATGTATTAGTCCATGAGCCAGACCCCAAATTTTTCAGTTTGACTACCAATTTCGTGACCAGATCCAACATGGATTTTTGATCAGTCTGATGTCTGAGGTGTCTGAAATCATGTGATGGACATTTCAATTCAGTAGCTTTATACCCCTAATTAAGATTCTTAAAATTGTTCATTGGAATCCCATTGCAATACTTACACAGACTTGTATTACAAATTGAGGTGTCTATGTACAGCTAACTTTTTTCTCGTCGGTTTTAGACCCTATAAATGTATTACCAATAGATAGAAATATGGCACCTCTCAGTCAAATAGCTATATTTTAAACATTATAATGGCATCGCTGTAACATAGAAATGACGTATATGTCAAATTTTGCCCCAAATCCATCAAAATAACTGAAAATGCCATTTTTATAACAAATACTAATTATCGCATATTCTAAACAGGCCTAACTGACTGAGAAGCGCCATATTTCTATCTATTGGTAATACATTTATGGGGTCTAAAACCGGCAAGAAAAAAGTTAGCTGTATATAGACACCTCAATTTGTAATACAAGTCTGTGTAATTATTGCAATGGGATTCCAATGAACGATTTTAAGAATCTCAATTAGGGGTATAAAGCTACTGAATTGAAATGTCCATCACATGATTTCAGATACCTCAGACATCAGACTGATCAAAAATCCATGTTGGATCTGGTCACGAAATTGGTAGTCAAAATCGGTCTGGCTCATGGACTATATATCATCATTGGATGGGAGAAGTTTGTCCATTATGGTGAGTATTAGAGAAATAGACTATGCGATTCTGAATGAACAAGTGACATTGTAAATGTCGCATGGTCACCCGACATGCCCAGTCATGTTTCATATATATTCGACACTTCGGCGTTTTGCGTTTAACGCGTAAAACAAACCATATAATGTGTCGCATGTTGCGTTGTTGTTATACATCCAATCAACCCAATATTCGGACATTATGACGCCGTAGTATCGATGATGACGTCTGTCGTGTAAACTACGTCCATTATTGCGTTTTCGCATTGTTGTGACGTCATTTGCAAAGGTCGGAAGGAAATGGAAAAATATCTGAAACCCGTTTCAAAGAGGCTCCAGTAGGCTCATACCCAAAGATATCATGTTATGAATATTTCCATGGTGTTAAGAATCGCTAGAAGCGTACATATCTAGTATTGATAGATTTGAACAGTCTGAACCATTGGAAAAACGTTCGCTCAGAAGGAAGGGGAAGAAATAAAGAACGTTACCCCGCACCACGGAATTTGACGTACTTATAGAAAAAACGTTGAGTTTGCGATGTTGCTCTGTTTTGGACAATATCCTCGATACTTTATCCCAAAGGGGACTTGCTAAGTGACGTTATAACAATACGAATATTTGCCATGGGGGTATTGAGAATGACGCCACAGTACCTTTGAAACGGTGAACCGATTTATTCCCTGACGGCGCCGTTCCGTGTGACGTCAAATTCACTTTCTGAATTGACGCGTTCGTCGTTTATTTCTAAACTGCTTAACGAAAATGAATAAAATCGGCCTGTATGAAAGACAAGGATACCCGTACCCACCCTTGAACTTTTGACGCGATTGTATTCTTTAATCATATTTGGAATCTGTTTCCCTGAACCATCCGCAAAAAATCAGCAACAATGCGAACAAACTGACTTCCCCAATGGCCGTTACACACGATCAATTTTTTTTTGCAAATTCAGGTTCCGGGCCTATTGCGGCTTCAATGTATAAACCCGCATGTTGGCCTTTATTCAGCATATTCAGAAAATTGGATGAAAAATTTGATCCTGTGTACCGGCCATAACCAATGCGATTGTACTTAATCGACCTGCTGCGCTGTGACGTGGAAGGTATTTTTGTCAATCTACCTGCCAGGGAAATGGAAATAGGTCAGCTTTAACGACTATTATGGTTCCCGATCCATCCCGATCATCATTTCTGGTCATGGTGTCTGTCTGTCTGTCCGTCTGCCTGTCACGCCTTCATATCTCATCTCCTTCAACAGCTACAGCTTTGGACACAAATCCTACCCCTAGGTTTGTCAACCTGGGCAATCCAATGAGCTAATCATTTTCAACGTCATCGCGCTTTTTTTCTGATGGCACAACTCGGCTCATTTAACACCTAGAGCAATACAAACAAGTTTTACCAGTAGGTTTTCATACCCTAGGAATCGAATGAGCTGATTACTTTTGACCTGAGATGTTGGGGTCACGGTGATATCGATATCACAAATTTGATATTTTGAGATAACTTGCCATGTTGTCAACTGATCAACATGAAACAAGCCTTAGTTCATGCCTGCTTATCCAAGGACAGGACTACGTTAAAATTATCAGCCTCACGTGTCCGGGTGATTGACATATCATGAGATTTTGATATATCAAACTTGATAATTTGAAATATCTCTGCCCGTGGTAGAGGAAGAGGCACGATATCACCCACACTGAGGTTATTGAGGATGCCCATTTCGATTATGCAATGACCTTGATGAGCAGAGGTCAAGGTCAAAGGTCAAGGTCAAACTTGATAATTTGAAATATCTCTACCTCCGGTTGAGGTAGAGACATGATGTCACTCACACTTAGGTTATTGAGGATGCCCATTTCGATTATGCAATGACCTTGATGATCAGAGGTCAAGGTCAAGGTAGAACTTTATATTTTTTTTAATATCTCTGTCTGTGGTAGCGGTAGAGGTTTGATAACACCCATACTTTCGTTATTGAGGATCCCAATTTCGATTATGCAATGACCTTGAGGAACATAGGTCAAGGTGAGTTGTCAGAGGTCAAGGTCACGGTCAAACTTGATAATTTGAAATTTCTCTGCCTGCGGTAGAGGTAGCGGCATGATATCATCCACACTTAGGGTATGGAGGATGCCCATTTCGATTATGCAACGACCTTGATGATCAGAGGTAGGTCATTATCAAGAGGTCATTATCAAGAGGTCATTAACAGAGGTCATTATCAAGGTCAAACTTGATAATTTGAAATATCTCAGCCTGTGTAGAGGTAGACGCATGCTGTCACCAATAGGTTATTGAGGATGCCCATTTCAGTTATGCAATAACCTTGTTGATCAGAATCATGGTGGTGTGACATTTATGGCAATTTCCATTATGAATCTACGGGAACCATGTGACGTTTTCGATGTCCTCTTGTTGTTTTTGGTCTTGGCGTGCGTGTGTGTGTGCGTGTTCCCTTTGCAATGTTGTTATCACCATAACATCAGTAAATTTTAAATCATTTCAGCTGATACATAGCAGGAATAACTGGGGAGGTGAATGGGGCAAATGGAGACACTGAGACTGAGCCTGTGGATAAGACAAATGGAGATGGTATGTTTAACTTTGATGTACCAAACTCTTGTTAAAGCCTAGGTCACAAATCCACCGGGCCCGTACGATTTTCCCCACCCAGCGGCTTGCTGCGGATTTTAGAGACTGAAACTCGGATCTAAGATGAATCATGTCGAAATCGCCTCAATAGATAGGCGGAAAGTAGGCTGGATCAAACTGGGCACCGTAGAAATTGGCCAAAATGTCTGTTTTTACTCGCCGTACGGGCCCCGGAGTGGATATGTGACTGGGGCTTTAACAAGTGATACGACTTCAATCAGTTTGAAACACACCTGCTTTTCTGTAGCTCGCTCCACAAAAAGACATCCTTTAATGCTTCTCTGACATACATATACAAGTACCCTTATTTAATTCCCTCGACACAAAAGGTTTTCCCATTTCGCCTCTCCCAATTCATCACTATACATTTTGCCAATTCAGGCTTTTTCCCCTCCTTACTCCCACTGCCAAGACACCCAGTATTCCCATCTTGCACCATTTCATTTTGAAATGACTAAATGGCAAATTGTATAATGGTATATTTTTTTGAATGGGAATTGGGCGAAATGTTAGCAAACCTATTTACAAAGCATTTTTAATTTCAGATGATGTCATTGTCGACAATAAAGGAGTCGTGGGGCAGCTTAGCTGATCAATTGTGCACCTTCCCTTAAATGCATGAAACTTGGCAGATGGTTAGAGTAACACAAAACAACGATTTTTAGTCCAGGGGCCACCGGAAATTGCACCCCATGTGGCGGCCATCTTAGATTTCAAAATGGCCGCCATTGTAGATCAGTTTTGTTGAATATCTCCGTAACTAGTTGAGATATCAAGACAGTTGAAATTCCTATACCCACATTTCAAGGGTCTAGGAGTCCAATGGTGCATAAAATGTTTGAAATTTGTGGCCGCCATCTTGAAATCCAAGATGGCCGCCATCCACAAGCTATTGTGCTCAATATCTCCTTAACTAGTAGAGATATCGAGACAGATGAAACGCCTATACCCACATTTTAGGGGTCTAAGAATTTAATGGTGACATAAAATGTTTGAAAATTGCTGCCGCCATCTTGAAATCCAAGATGGCCGCTATCCACAAGCTATTCTGCTCAATATCTCCTTAACAAGTAGAGATATCGAGACAGATGAAACGCCTATACCCACATTTTAGGGGTCTAGGAAATTAATAGTGACATAAAATGTTTGAAAATTGTAACCGCCATCTTGAAATCCAGGATGGCCGCTATCCATGAGCTATTCTGCTCAATACCTCATTAAGTAGTGGTGATATTGAGACAGTTGAAACGTCTATACCCACATTTTAGGGGTCTGGGAATCCAATAGTGACATTGAATATGTGGCAGCTATCTTATAGTCAAAGATGCGCACCATCCAAATCTATAAACGTACCGTATCATCAGTCGACAGGTCGACACACAACATGGGGAGGAATGATCCATCAAGAAAACATCACGAGTAGTTGGCTGAAAAAGCATCTCTTGGCTTCACCAGTCTCTGTTGCATTCCCCAACACAAGAACATAGTGATGTGCACGGAAGTGCAGACTTCTTACGCCTGCACCGACCAGTGCATCGTTTTGTGCATCCACACCGGATAAGTTCATTGAAGAGACTTTCTGTGAAGATATGGTTAGCCAGGGAACAGGCTAACCAGGGAACAGGGAAGAGCTTGCAATTCATCTCTGCACACTCATCACATAACCACTGCTCTCGGCCCTGAGAAATGTAAAGTCCTCCCCATGTTTCATGCACTGACAGGATGCGACACTGTGTCAGCATTTGCTGGGCGTGGTAAGCGGACTGCATGGAGTCGTTCCCACAGCTCACAAATGCGCTTCTGAAGTCAACCATGAACAGACATATACCGGAGTCAGTGCATGAGCACTATTGCAAGATTCGTCATTCTGATGTATGATCGCACAATTACCTGCGTCTTGCGCTTTGCGCTTGTCCGTTCCCTATGTTTATGTGTGGTACGAACAATAAAAATTACTTTCTCTACCACGCACTCACATTGGAAACGCACAAGCGCAAAACGCGAAGTATGAAATGAACCTTAACGGGCAATTCATACTTCTGCGGCAACTCGATTGCGGAATGGAAAATCTGGTCACCGCACCAGCAACGGATATGGGTATGCAAGAAACGAATCGTGTCCGGAGACGCAGTGAACACACTGAACTCGCTAATCACATTTCACCCGGTCAGTTGTTGCGCTCGTACATTCCGTCAACGAATCCGTTTGACTTAAGGCTGATTCATACTCCGTCCGGATTTTGCGCCGACTATGATATATTTCACTGCGTGTGCACATTCACGTCGTGGAAACCTGCGATCAGTTTCATGCGCTTGACGGTCCGCAAGCGAGTATGAATCAGCCCTTAACCAGATTTTAACTTTTTGCGCGTTGCGTTCCTCGTCTGTTGAATCCATTGTGCAAAATGAGGCGCAGCACCGGCGAAGTATGAATTGATAAACAGAAGCGAATAGCGTGACGGACTCGGATTCGGGTCGGCCGAGTCGACGCGCAATGCCAGTTGACCATGAACTTTGCGAAACGCAAAGCGCACTTGGGTCGACCATGTCGACCCCCTTGCGCAACGCGCAATGTGTAAAGTATGAACCAAGCTTAATACATCACGAATGAAACTGTTTGCAAAGAAAGGCAGACCTCTGGAATCAATTCCGCCTACACACAACGCTCTGGTGCAGCATGTCAGAGGTGCAGTGTACCAAGGATCTTTATGCTGGGGTCAGGTATTACAAGGCAACCTCAGCTCTCAATGGCCAAGTGAGTGGGGTTGGTAAAAGGCATCTGAAGGCCAGTTCAAACCGATTTGGACAACACTACCTGAAGCTGCAAAGATCTGCAATGAATTTATCCGGTGTGGATGCACAAAACGATGCACTGGTCGGTGCAGGTGTGTAAGAAGTCTGCACTTCCATGCACATCACTATGTTCTTGTGATGGGGAATGCAACAGAGACTAGAAAAGCCAAGAGATGCTGAGCTGTGCTTTTTCAGCCAACTGCTCGTGATGTCTTCTTGATGGATCATTCCTCCCCATGTTCTGTGTCGACCTGTTGACTGATGATACGCTATGTTTATAGATTTGGATGGTGCGTATCTTTGAATATGTGGCAGCTATCTTATAGTCAATGTCACTATTGGATTCCTTGACCCCTAAAATGTGGGTATAGACGTTTCAGCTGTCTCAATACCTCTACTAATTAATCAGATATTGAGCAGAATAGCTTGTGGATAGCGGCCATCTTGGATTTCAAGATGGCGGCAACAATTTTCAAACATTTTATGTCACCATTAAATTCATAGACCCCTAAAATGTGGGTATAGGCGTTTCATCTGTCTCCATATCTCTACTAGTTAAAGAGATATTGAGCAGAAGAGTTGTGGATAGCGGCCATCTTGGATTTCAAGATGGCGGCAACAATTTTCAAACATTTTATGTCACCATTACATTCCTAGACCCCTAAAATGTGGGTATAGGCGTTTCAACTGTCTCGATATCTCTGCTTGTTAAGGAGATATTCATTAAAACTGATCCACAATGGTGGCCATTTTGAAATCTAAGATGGCCGCCATACGGGGTGCAATTTCCGGTGGCCCCTGGACTAAAAATCTTTGTATTGTGTTGCTCTAACCATGTGCCAAGTTTCATGCTTTTAAGGGAAAGTGCACAATCGACCTCTTTTTTGGAGCTAAGCTGCCCCACTATA
>NMRB01004744.1:11525-22610 GCA_002633025.1 Notospermus geniculatus
AATCTCAAAAGAAAATGCCTCTTTCGCATTTTGTATCAGTAGGCCTAGGCTTACTAAATAAATCCCACTACTATTGGTCAAGTAGACAATAGGCCTACCGGTACTTCTGAGACAGCCCCTGTGGTCATACCAATTTTGTCACATCTGAGAACTGAAACTGGAACAGGCTGAGGCCTTGACTTCAGACAATGTATCAGTTATATATGTCGTGATGATAGTGTCAGCCCTACAAGCATTGGTAGCCTGGGGCCGGTTGTTCAAAGCATGGTTAAAGTTATCGTCCGATAACTCTTATCGGCCGATAAATATCCGCTATCGACCGATAGTTAACTAACCGATAACTTTGGGTTGTTGAAAGCAAAATTTTAGGCCTTGGTAACTATCGGTGGTTTATCGGTGGATTATCCCATAATCCATCATGATAAATTGCACTTCCTGCTGATTTCAACATGGCCGACATGTCAGACATGCCAAATGGCTCTGTCAAGAGAAAGAGAAAATCCAACTTTTCCACAAGTGAAATGTGTCTGTTAACTGAGATGGTGGAACAGAATATTCATGTTCTGTCATCTAAGTTGACAGACACCATCACCAGCAGCCGCAAGAAGTCCATATGGGAGAAAATTGCGACAGCACTGAATGCTCTGGGCATCGAGCAGAGAACACCAAAGGAAATAAAAGACAAGTGGCAGGGAATGAAAAAAGATGCCAAAACAACAGTAAGCAAGGAAAGACAGGAGATGAAGAAGACAGGTGGAGGTCAAATTCCTGCCGTGACTGGAAGCAACAGCAGCATCTCACAAAAGATCATAGAGATGCACAACGCCTGTCCGAACTGGACAGGTATTGAAGGAGGGTTAGAAACAGCTGCCCCATCAGCATCAGCATCATCATCCACCATGTCCACTGGCACTGAACCTGTTGCTTCCACTTCAACAGCTTATGAACTGCTGTCGGAGCTGGCCAATGGTGGCAAAGCACCTGTTCAATGGGAAGGTATGTTTACTCTGTTGGATGGGTTCTAATTTCATTAAATAGGCCTACTATTTGCTTCAAAATCATCAGTAGGCCTAGGCCTAATCATTGTGACAGCGATCAGCGTCGTCTGCTACGCACTTCCCCGATTCAATATGGCCGCCCCCACAGTGAATGAGATTCATTCAGTTCAGCATGCATCAACCCACCAAAGTTTTGAAATTTTACACAATAAATGAGATCATGATGACATACTTTCACGGATTTCTGATCTTGAAGTGCCTAGCAATCAATACAACACATTCTTACTGGTTGGCGCTATCCGTAATAGTCTCAAAATCGTGATTTTTCAACACACTCGTAGTGTCTGCATCACACTGCCTCACACTCGGTGTTGTGCATGCTCTGTGCATGGTGCATATGTAGTCCTGACGTTATCAGCTGTTATTGATTATTCAAATTAGGACACTGCACGAAACGGATGACATCATCAACAAGATATATGGAGTGTTATGGCTGCATTAATCACATTGAGACCAAATTTTATATATAATTTCCATTTTTTGTCACAGAACAGTGCCACCTGTTTGAACAAGACATTTTTTACTGAAAAAAAACTCCATTCTTACTTTACAGATTTGGATGTACCGGTAGTCCCATGCCCATTGTTGACTGGAGTTGATGACCTACCTATATTAGACATCCCTGACATGCCCGAGGACGAGTCTATGACTGAAGATGAAGCGAGGGAAATGGCCATTCAAATTGAAAGCAGAAAAGGAAAGGAGAAAGGAAAGGGAAAAGGGAAAGGGAAAGGGAAAGGGAAAGCTTCTGAAACTCAGGATTTCACTGACATTGACATTGTGAGGACATGCCGTTGTATATGTCCTGTACAGCATGCTCTTCTTCTCCGAGAGTATGAAAATGCTAAGCTCAATGCTAAAAAGATGAAATTGGAAATTTTGAAGCTAGAAAAGGATCTTAATTGTTGAAAACCAGGCTGGATCTGTTGATTGAATTTGAAGTTATTGAGCCAAGTTTACCAAGTTCCTCATGTAGCTTGCTGAAAATAAATCTTCAGTACATGTACATAAAAGGCAATTCTTGTACTGTTCCAATAAATGAAATTGTTGAAATTTGAACTGTGTGTGTCAGTTGCTGTTTCTTTTTCAAAATGCTATGAAGTCTGATGAAGAGAGCAGCACAAAAATCTGTTCAGCATGCGTTTCTAGCTCAAGATGCCAGTGCCGTAGGCCTATTAAAAAATGCTGCCAAGAAGATGAAGTTGGAAATCCTTAAGCTGGATAGAGATTTGAACTGTTAATTGGTTTGAGGACTGTTGGTCCCAGGACTTTAAATGCATGCCAAGATTTAAATTGTTTTAAGTGGGTTGAGGACGGCACCTGTTTGAGACAGTTTGTTTTAAGAAACACATTTCTTCATTATCAACGCATTTATTGGTAAAATCTTACTAATTTAATATAAGATCACAGTGATACCAGTACCATGGAGGAATACCATTGAGGTGTACTGTATAAATACTATTTATGAATATTTATGAATAAATATTAAAATATTTATTAATAAATATTTATTTAGAAATGCTATTATACTACACGGGTACATAGAATTCTGTGCAAGTTAGTGCATAAGTCAGACAGTGTTTTGTTTTGAAAGACTTGAGCTGCTGTGATCGTGAAGGTACAAACAGTACCGGTACCGAAATCAGTCTATCCTTTATGAGGAAGGTCCATGTGGTCTAATTTTGAAAGAATCTCTCAGTTAGGTGTCTGCGAACAGCACGGCCATCCTGTGCTCCATTGTAGATGTGTGTTTCTTGTGGTTCTCTCCTTGGCGTTCCAAGCAGCGGCTCCTTCCTCTCGATGGCGATGTTGTGGAGAACCCCACAAGCTGTAATAATTTTGCACACACGTTCGGGTCGCATCCTTATTTCGCCGTGGAGGCAATGAAAGCGGCGTTTCAACACTCCAAAACATCTTTCGATGGTATTTCTGGTTTTCTTCTGCGCCTTGTTGAATTTCCTTTCTGCTTGTGTGACCGGGTTCAAATAAGGGGTCATGACATACGGCTTGCATGGATATCCTGAATCGCCAAGGAGAAGACCATCTTGAATTCCACTGTAGGTTTCAGACAAATATTGGCCAATCTCACTTTCCTTGAATATATGCGAGTCATGTGTTGCTCCTGGCCAGCGTGCGACAAGATTTGTCAGTTTTCCTGCAATTAACAAAAACGTTAATGAATACTTATTCATATTCATTCCATTCCATTAACAAATGTTGTTCATTGTGGCTTGGTCAGTGAATGAGATTCTTAATGCAGATTTTTCATGGGAGTAATTATGTGTATAACTGCAAGTTTTATGCCACATGAAGATTTGGATGGAAATGCCTCCCATACAAAAGTATGCTGGCCAGCTGATGTTGACCCATGTGACCTCACTTACTTTGCAACATGGATGACGAACAGTCCCACATCAGTGAAAAGGGGATATAAAACCATGAAAACCGACCACTTTCACATTTACTGTGAAATTCAATGATTTATGGTATGTGCATAGAAGTCATGGGTTCACTGTAGGCTGTTCTGGTAGGCCTGAAAAGTGAAATAAGGCCTATCCTAGGCCTAGCTTACCTTTATGGTCACAGATTGCCTGTGTGTTGATGCTGTGGTATTGTTTCCTGCACACGAAAGCTGATTCATATGTTGGCCTATTGGGTCCTTCATCATGGTACCAAGTAGGTGTTGATGGGCCTTGTATCCTAACGTGGCTACCATCAATGCATCCGATTGCATTAGGGAAGCCAGCCATTTCAAAGAAACCTTCCCTGATGCTAACTTTTTCCTCTTGTGATGGCCACTTGATGAAGTCATCTTTGAGGCTGGCCAGAGCATTGGATACGGCCACAACAACTCTGCTCCCTGTTCCTTTGTCATATCCTTGTAAATCCGAAACAATCTGCAGGAATGACCCAGATGCATAAAATCTCAAGGCCAACATCACTTGTCTCTCAGCAGGGAGGGCACAGTTTCTGTTGGTTGGTCTCTCCAATCGGTCTCTTATCAAGTCAGTGATATACAATATACTATCTCTGCCGAATCTGTATCTTTGTCTCAGTGCATTGTCATCGCATCTGTCTAGATCACTCTCAATATGGCGAAAAGATCTGGGTTTCCTCACCAGATTTGGGAAAAGCAGCATTCTGTGGGCGGCCATTTTGTTTCCTCCGATAACTCTTATCGGCAAGATATCGGTACCCCAAGGGCTGGGTTAAAGTTATCGGTGATTTATCGGCAGTTAAAAGTTATTGTTGTTTTGAACAACCCAAATGCTATCGGTGGATAAAGTTATCACAGGTTTATCCACCGATAGCTGCTATCGGTGCTTTGAACAACCGGCCCCTGGATGCCCCCCAGTGGTTAGTGAGACCACAGCTAGCACTAATTCATGGTGACGAGGTTGATCATCATCTTGTGATCAATGCATGCTCCATAGACTGTTCAAATCTACCTATTTGAATGATGTAAGTTACTAATTAGGCATTGAGACTGTTGCCCCACTTAAAAGAATGAGTTGAAGTANAAAAACGCCCAAAAGAGGTCTCCTGCCCCCCCCCCCGACCAAAAAGTTAAATACGGCCCTGATTCCTGCAAAAGACGTGAAAAATCTCAACATGGTAGAATATAATTCTGTATTGTTGAGCACATTTTTACTGGAATACAGATTAATTTTTGTTGCAAACAACGGTGCAGATTGACAGTTTCAGCTCGATAGATCAGGTGCAGAAACAGAATTACTGGTACATTTTGGTCCAAGTTAAATGTAATGACCAAAGTCAATGACCTAATCGTACATTATGTATTTCGTCACTTCATTGGGAGTCACTTATGATAATCACAGCACACTGACATCGCTCTTCTTAAACCATGAAACAAATGAAAAATATGCCACTGTGATGAAATTATACTGGAAATTCAGGTTTAGGTCTTTTAGCCAGCAGTGATCAAGAAATAGCCATACTGGATAAAAAGAATGAATTATAATTCACTACAAAAAATTACGCAGCAAATGTACACTCATGGTCAAAAATAAATGAACAGCAGTTTATCTTGAATATCTCCAAACCAATGGGGTGGAGAAAGTTGGTCCCGACATATATAGTAGCAAATTTTCCTGGCTATCTAATGGTATCAGCGTCGAAAAATTCTGCTGAAAGCCGCATTTGACAGAAGGAATTTTGTAACGGCATGTGTTTTGCTACTTTCTTATTTGCACGATTTCATTCAAAATTTTTACATCGAGGCCTTTCATAATATATCCTGTTACTTCAAATACTGTGTGTAGAAATGTGATTTTGGGGCACTTTTATCAAAATTTTGTTGCCCATGCTTGCAACACCTTTGACAGAGCCCCTTGAACCCAATGGTCGTGCTGGTGGATAAAACTCAGTGGCCACTGATGATTTGTGGGATTGACGGGGTGTCAACAGGCTGTGAATTGATCAACTACATGTACCAGGAATCCAATGAATTGACGCAGCCTGTTATGGAAATTGACGCTGCATGACAAACACGACCTTCATCCAAGACTGGGTTTCTTTACTAGTTGTGAAAGAGAAATGGGAACACTCGGTTTTCATTCACCACCACAACTCACAATAGTGCACAGGTCTGTGTCAAAGGTGTTGGGACGTGTGGCCAAAAATATTTTGATAAAAGTGGCTCAAAGTCATATTTCTACACAGAATAGTTGAAATTTTTGGATATATTATGAAAGGCCTCGATGAGTAGAACACAGTGATATAAAAATTTTGAATGAAATCATGCAAATAAAAAAGTAGCAAAAAACATACCTTTACAAAATTCCTTCTGTCAAATGCAGATTTCAGCGGAATTTTTCGATGTTGATACCATTAGTTAGCCAGGAAAATTTGCTAATACACATGTCGGGACCAATTTTTTCTCTATCCCATTGTTTTGGAGATAGTCAAGAAAAACTGCTGTCCATTTATTTTTGACCATGAGTGTACCTTTGAAATAATAACCTGGGTCATTGGAGTCTAAGGGGCCAACCACTTTTATGCAGTTTACATTTTGAACAAACGCAGTGCGTTTCCGATTGCTCGTCCGGCTCTACTCTACTTAAAGCCGCACAGTATGCACAGCTAATCACTTCCAGTTCGGCCGAATTTTAGTGCAACCTCGTTTACAGGCGTGCGTAATGTATAGAACCATAGGTCCACACATTATAGCATTATCCTGTATCGAGGTTCGGGGAATCCCCTTGGGAAATCCCCAATGCTGCGCGCGTGTACTCTGGCGCAGCCAGCCGCTTCGTTCCACAGTACTGCAATACGGATTCCCAGATTCGAAACAGCGACTGGGTGACCGAGACTATGCTCGCCGATTATAACCCACCTGTCTATACTGTGCGGCTTTAACCCGCAGGCTGGTATACAGACATGTAGAACTGAAATAAGGATCAAGGTTTCACAAGAAGAACAGCCACTGAAATGACATAGGCCTACAGTACTACATGTACATACCAGATGTAACTTGAGCAGAACCTGGCCATAAGCCACTTTCAAGGATTGTAACTGCATTTATAGTTGCAAAATTTCCACATCTGACACAAACGAATCTCGGTATGTGAAGATTGGCAAGACCTACGGGAGTTTTAATAAAGTCAGTAAACAAAAAATATAAACAAAATAAAATAATCCCTCCAACAATCCTATTGCATTAAACGAGATTCCAAAACAATTAGGTAACAAAAGCAAAAAAATACTAAATAAAAATACTGACCTTTCAGAGTGGTGTATGCACAAGGAACATGTGCAGCTGTCCTGAAGGAAGTGTTATCACAATTTGAGCAACATTTTGGATCATTAATGAACAGGAAACGTTCTGAAAAAAACCGACATTGTCATATTTATAAGGCTGGTGTTATTTGGCGAGCCGCTCTCTGTGCAACGATGCGTCATGTTCGTAGATGGCGAGCCGCTCTCTAAGCAGATTTGTGTTGCGCAGTTGCACAGCGAGCCGGATCGATGTGCTGTAAACAAATTCAGCCTTGCTCAGCGAGCCGATGGGCCTCATTAAATATTCAAGAGGAGGTGTTGGCGAGTGGCCCTCTCTGCTAGCACCATGGTTAAAAGTGAATTAGTCGCACGGCAGTAAAAATGATGCTACATGTACGAATAATTTCTAAATTACGAAAATCCATAATTTAGCAGATTACATTTTTGTTCGGTGGATTTAGAGTTGGGTGGATTTAGAGTATTTTCAGAAAGAAAAAAAAAGAAAATGCCAAAATAGAAAAACAGGAGACAGGAAAAGTGTGAAAAAAAGTTGCCCCAGGCGGGAGTCGAACCGGGGACCTGACGTTTAATAGCCAAACGCTCTAACCGACTGCGGTACCGAGACAGCTGGCAGCGAGGCGGTTTCATTGGCCAATGTTGAGCGGTGGCTATTACTATTCATTGTTTGCTTGCCATCTAAGACCAATTTCTGTGTTTGGCAAGCATTTTGCTTGTCAAATAACAACTCCAATAGTCATTTTTCTTTTAAAATCAACAAAACTAGGCCAAAAACTAGCATAAGCCGGAGGCCCCAGCTCTTTTTTCACCGATATTTGATCGAAGTGGAAGGGCGATCATTGAATCCGCCATTTTTCTGTTTTGTAATCTCGATTTTCATTGGTCGCCGCAGTCCATAACTAATTACTCCGGCGCGCTATCCACGCTGAAACTAAGTGACTGCACAGAGAGCTGGGCTCGCGGAATAGTCACTCCCTATTTATAAAGTGTTTATAGTCAATAAAATCAAAATATACCTAGGCCTAACTAGTGGTGGAATAGCCCGAGGACGAAAAACGCGTTCTCCATAGCAAGGTCAGAACCTTCCTGATCACCTCGAGGCCTGTTCCGACAAGCCGGGATTCGGCAACAAATCACTACCATTCTGTTGGTATATTCCTCGTGTACAATATACATGTAAATTACGGTGCCACGCACGTAATTTCTGTCTGCAGAATCCAAGATACCGGTACCCTGTATGTAACGAGACTGCCACTGACGGCGGGCGGAGGACGTGCCCGGCTGCGAAATTTTTTTTCAGCAAATACACTGTACATTTTGTAGTTACTATTATGGTCGTAAGAGGGACACTTACTATGGAGTAAAACACTTTTTCAACGCGCGTGGGGGGTTAACTGGATCGTGGGGGTAAGGTTTAGGGATAGGGTTAGGGTTAGGGTTTGGGCTAGAAAAGAAAAGGTTTATGTAAGGGGTAGCACTTTTTGGGTATTATATAAGATTTGTTGTATAAGACTTAGAATCACCACCTTTGCTGCCGGCTGCCTCGGTAGCCTAGTGGTTAGAGCGTTGGGCTTACACACCGCAGATCCCTGGCTCGAGTCTCTGCTTGGGCCCGATTTTTTCCACTGCTTCTTCTCTCGCGCTCTTCATTTTACTGAAAATAAGTCCGCAATACATTGCTGAAAGGTTCAGGAAAAAATCGCTGCCCGGCTACCAGCCCGCCTACGCCACACGCAGAGAACATAGAACTAGGGATAGCACGATTTGGCCAAATGGTTGAAAAGTAGCATGATTTTTTTTCCCACAATGTAATAAGCCTGGTATGAGAAACATGGAAAAGTCTCACATGTCATCATCAATGAATGTCATATTGTTTAGTCATGTTAGTTGAAACATTCTCCTTTTATCGATCGAGTTTATCGAATTGATTTATTAACGGCACATTGGGCACATCGGACGCAAAGCTTTTTGTGGAGATAAGCAAGCACAAAGCCTTCATTATGCAGGAAGACCAGTTAATAGCAACATCGAGTCGCGTGTTGCTTCCAGTCAATAGCTGAATATACATGTAGTTACAATGAGTCACTTGTTCGGGCTATCGTCTGCAGACCAGATTCCGCTGGATCGTTTTTTTCCCCTGGTTCCGCTAATTCGGCATGGCCGTAATTTACGCACCTCAACTTTAGCTACGTTTAGCTGACACGCGGAATGCGGATTGCGGAACGCGGAAGCGAAAAATGCAATGCATTTTCGTATATAACATATCGTTCCGCCGGGGATTCCGCATCCCTGTACCGCATTCCGGATGTCTGGTAAACGCAGCTTTAGATGGTGTGTGATAGAGAGGCGTTAGAGTGGTGTGTGATCATTCTGCAGATTTCGGCTCTGTGGCTCAATAAAGTGGAGGAATCAGTTTTTTTTCAGAAACAAAACGGACCTCAAAAGAATGAGTCAACATCTGCACTCCATGTTATCTAGACTTGCCCATTGCTCTCGGAGCGCTCCTCTATACGAGGACAGGCGTGGCGTTATGTGCGATTTCTGCACATGATTGGTTCATCCCAAGAGAACGGCATGCACATAGCATTAATGCAGTGTGGATAAAAGCCCTAATGTGCACGTATATGGAGACCTAAAACAGTTATAACATAAATCGTGCCAGGAAACAACATTAAAATGTCTGATATATCTACCACACTTTTCCCGCAGATTTTCATATTAATAACGGTGAAAGATCCAAAATGTTTTGATTATGGTCGTGTGGTTGCGCAGGTCAAGTCTTCCCTGGAGTGCAGTCTACTGTGTGTTTTCACCAGCAATTGTCGACTGTTTTCGTATCGACCGGGCGTTTTCAAAGGGAACTGCCACATTGCACGACAGATAGTTAATTGCAATACGACAAGGATCGGAGTTGGAGTCGTACTATGGTCAAGGAAGGTGAATGTCGTTTCTGATACAAGATCACCGGGATTTCAGAGGCTTCGGCTGGATCATATTCTTGGCTGGGTGAATAAAAATGCGCTTCCGCACCGAATTCGGTGCGGAGCTGTTTATTCACCCATCCAGGAGGAAAATTCACAATAGTGTATCCGGGTATTATAGAACTACCGTGTATACACCATATTCGAGCGATTCAGTAAAATTCTATCCTTATTTAGGCCTACTTCCAAAATCGAGTTTGAAATCCACTTCTCGAGTCTTATGGCCAATGACACGCCATGATAAATGGAAGCAACGCATCAACGCAGTTGAACAGTTGGCGTCAGCCTCATTCTCCTTCAGTGTCATCGACTACGCCCACTCACGTGACCAAGGATCACGTGCTTTGGTGACATTTCGACGGAGTTTTGTATCTACGTTTTTTCCTAATTTGTATCAATTTTTTAATTTTTTTTGAATACTTTTATGAGACATAAGGAAATTAAAAGGATTCACGACGGTTGATTATTCTAATTTAGTCAAGTTTGGCAATAATAATAAATTGGTCATTTTGTTAAGAGGCCTACGTGACCCAATACACTATGCTCCACAGGGCGTAGGCGTATATGGGTAAACCATAACGTCCCAGGTAACCGCCGCAGATATCATATCGGAAAAAAGCTATGCCTTGGCAATATGGTTACCGTAACTACTTCTGAGTGACGTACATTTGAAACGTTAAAAATATATTATAACGTGAGTGTTAGTGTTATCGTTAACCGAGCGATTTCTTAAAGTTTCGATTATTACATAACCCTACCAGTATTTAGTATATCAGTGAAATAATCTTCTTTTTAAACTACAGAAAAACCAAACTTCTTCTGTCTTCTGATATTAATTATCGTGTTTTATCCACACCAAACGCATGTTAACCACTGCCCTCATCATTCTACGACAATATGAATAATCCTTGGCTTCGTAGTTGACAGCTTTGGCTATCCATTTGCTATACTGTATTGTTCTTGGGCCTACCAGAGGGCGTGATAAAGGACATATGTACGCTGGCCCATTTTGTCCTATCAAAGAATGCCTTCGAATTCCACTCAAGGTATTACTTACATATCTCAGGAACTGCGATAGGAACTAAAATGGCCCCGTCATATGCGATCATTTTCATGCACATGCTCGAGTCACAAGTCTTGGCTACTTCCCCCTTCAAACCCTACAACTGGCTTAGATTCATAGATGATGTTTTCTCCGTGTGGACCCATGGACGTAAGAAACTGGAGGATTTTGTTGATAGGCTCAATGATTTCCACCCCACCATCAGGTTCACCTGGGATGCATCCCC
>NMRB01004745.1:7723-31510 GCA_002633025.1 Notospermus geniculatus
ACTCAGTATACATATGACTAGCTCCGCTGACCTTTGGTCAGCTGAGCTAAAAAGTATCACGCTGCGAGCAGGGTTCGAACCTGCGCGGGGAGACCCCATTGGATTTCAAGTCCAACGCCTTAACCACTCGGCCATCGCAGCTGCTTGCCTCTGAGGTGGCGATGTCGCCACCAAAGCCGTGAAAGAAACCTGCCCGACTGTCCACTGTCTCTCGTAATCGTTGGTCACTTTCAAAGGACACAAACACCCGCACCTATTTCTTTCGGTTTCTAAAGCCGCCCATACACGCGCAATATTATTGCACAATATGAGGCTCAAAATGGGCAATATTATTGCCAATCTTTCTTCTATCCATCACGCCAGAAGCACATGCCCCTATTTAGCACCATATTGTGCAATAATATTGATCGTGTATGGGCCGCTCTACAGGTATTTTTCGGCCATATTTCCACAAAGCAACTCACAGCGTTCAGGACATACTCCTTTTCAACATCTTCGCTCTTTCACCGTAAAGCTGTCTCCAAAGCTCCATTATGACAAGCCGAGTTGCGGTGGGTTCTGGCAGCTGCCCGGCTAGCTCAGTCGGTAGAGCATGGGACTCTTAATCCCAGGGTCGTGGGTTCGAGCCCCACGTCGGGCGTCTTCTTTTGCTCTGAGAGAGTGAGATCCTTTTTAGAACTCAGGTTCCCTCTACCTTAAAGCTGACGTGAACGAACAAAAAGCCCCCATGCGACGAGCAAGAGAATTGCAAACGCCCTGCAAACACCTCAAACGAAGGCTCAAAACATGATAGACCCCACGACGCCAGGAGGGCGCCACCTTATTTGTCTTCGCGCTTTCGAGGTGTGAACATGCTCTGGTGAGCTCCTGCTGAACATTTTTTGTAAGAAAAAATTTTGATCAAGCTGGGAATCGAACCCGCGCCTTGTTATTTCTGTTCCACCGTCTTCCCCATTCGGCCACCGAACTTGTTGGAAGACGTCGCATGTTCTGAGCCTTCGTTTGAGGTGTTTGCAGGGCGTTTGCAATTCTCTTGCTCTGTTTTTACTCGCCGTACGGGCCCCGGAGTGGATATGTGACTGGGGCTTTACCAGAGGTATTCATGTCATAAAGCAGTGGTTGGCCGATCACTATTTTACAGTCTCCTCATCTCTAGCGTCCAATGGAAATACCTAGTAAGTCACATTTTTGGAAAACATGAGTTAGGCCTAAGGCCAAATTCGTACTTGCTATAGGTATTTTTTCATCATAATATCCAGTTTTTGTTTGCAAAATATCCGCCAAAGCCTCGGAATGACAGACATAAAAACCTAGTAAGTGCACCACTACGTCATCAGATTTGTGACTTATTATGTAATTATCTTTGCAAACTCAGCATGAAACCAGAGGTAAAACATAGCAAGTCGCATTTAATCCTGTGATATAACATATTTTTTTAAAACATCTCAAAATGTACTTCAGAACAATTAATTAGTGTTTTCCACAACAAAACTCTTCCAAGTTGTCATTCCAACTCTGAAGACATAACCCATTTTTCTCGAAAATACCAAAATGTGACATACTAGGTAACGCTAGATCTGTATCGATGCCGACCCCGTAGACTGGGATGTGCAAGGTACCTGACAAGAAAATTACTTGATTGGCCAACCTCGTTCCTAGGGGTCGTTCGCCTTCTGGCAATATGGCGGACGCGTCACTAACCCCTGGAATCACCTTTGGTTTTTAGACCAGGAATCTTGGTCTAAGTATAGGTGGCAGCACGAGTCAAAGTAATTAATCTGAAAAACTTCCTCGTGCTTTTTAAAATTCTTTTTACAAAAAATCGTCAAACCTGGATATAGGTAACCTTTTGATTCGATCCAAAATATTTTGAATATTTGTTTGGGCATGTTCTTGGGTATATTTGACGGTTTCCTGTCAACCAATCAAATGCGTTAAATCCAAAGCTGATTCGGGTTAGTGAGCGTCCGCCATATTGTCAGAATGCGAACGACCCCTGGGGACGAGGTTGTTGATTGCCTGCACCCTTTCAGGTGTGAGGCGGGTCTAACATTACTCTCCATTATACCTCAGGATATCTCTCATATTGTCACAGTCGTAATGAAGTATTCAATCTTCGTGATTTATCCACCACCGTCCCTCCACAAACATCACTGTATCTCTTTCCGTCGTCACGAACAGCCAACTTGGCCAGTTCCTGTCTGTCCTAGATCATTAGGGCAGGAAATAGAGATGGAACTCGCGTGACAAATAAAAACCAGACTGCCGACCGAACCACACCTACACAGACAAAAGGTGAAGGTGTGTCACTCAAAACAAGACATGGGTTGGCATTGCATTTCTTGCAATTGAAAGGATGCAACCATCGAGTTGCGCGGTTCGCTTCTGAAATTGGAATGCACCGCCACCCACTCACATGAACAGGGCACAGCTCAAGTCCGACAGCAAAAGTACTCGACAATGATATAAGGGAGGTTTAGAAATCAAACGATAAACGTAAACGTTAACGTTTACGACAACGTTATTTTGTACCGAAAATGCCATACCAGATGAGGAGACAGGAGTAAAATTCTGAACACCTCTGGTACAACAGACAGAGTGCCCAAAAAAGGATCGCACTCTCTGCTACGCAGAAAAAAAGAATGACGCCCAGCGTGGGGCTCGAACCTATAAAGACCTCCGGTAGAGGCAAACGAGTGCTAAAAAGGATCTCACTCTCTGTTATGCAAAGAGTAAAAAGTGGGCCGCCCGACGTGGGGCTCCAACCCACGACCCTGGGATTAAGAGTCCCATGCTCTGCCGACTGAGCTAGCCGGGCTGATGTATGTCGCACCAATTAAACTGCGCCATACCGTCACTAATTGCTTTAGTTTTTCACCAGGAGGGTCCTGTTTTCAACATCTGATTCTCACCAGTCTATCTGGCCTCACGACCATCTAGCCTGGTTTGAATCCATCGCATTTCCCGCTTCTGAGGAGTTCAGAGCCTCAGCCAACCATCGGTGTGCGATGGCAAATCGACGTGCCAATCAAAGTCCGTGTTACAAATGCGTGCGTGAAGAGAAGAGAAAGTGCCGAACGGCGAGTTGCTTATAGTTCGGAGGCGGGGTCAAGTAGGGGTCAAATTCACTTATAATTTATGCATTAACGCAAAAGATGACATGATTCGGAGAAGGCTAAAGACGCAGTCGATAGCCTTGTTTGGACAAGGCTAAAGACGCAGTCGATAGCCTTGTTTGGACAAGGCTAAAGACGCAGTCGATAGCCTTGTTTGGACAAGATGGTTGTCAAGTTAATCTTTGATGCTCTAGTACTGCCGATGGTTGTTATTCCAGCCTTACTTCTTACTTCTGATATTAAGCGTAAAATTCATTCGCTACCGAAAGACCGTACCCTGTGTTTACAAGTCAATTTCAAGGGACCCACGTTTTAATGACAAAAGTAAGTGGCTGTTATTGACACTTGACACTAAAACTGGCAGGAATGATACAGAACGCGTGCCTAAGTATCTTTATATGTATCCATATGTTTCCATACCATGTCTGTAATGTTCATAACTAACCTCGAACGTTCCCAGTGGAGACATTCATTGTAAAATAGCTGTCGTTTATGTTGTATTGACCTTAAAGAAGATTCTCCGATTGTCTGTGGGGCCATCGCGTCAAGTGAAACATTAGGGACATCGATTCTTTCCATAATGCTTGGCTTGACTCGCACTGTGTTGGTTTCTCTTGGTACATGTATGTAGAAGTTACCAGCTGAATCACAACATGGTGCGTCCAGTATAAAAATGGATCTAGAGTTCTCGTCTATCTGAGGCCGAGTTTACATCGAGGCACACGCGACACGAACACGCAGGCGAACAATGGCTTCACAAAGGATTCATCCCCATGAAGCCTTTGTTCGCCTGCGCGTGTTCGTGTCGCCTGTGCCTCGATGTAAACTCAGGTCTGATGGACTCCTTGGCCCAAATTTTCAAAGCTGTTTTAACGCTAAAATGCATTTTAGTCCAGCACTTGCCTGCTTATAGGCATGCAAGTGCTGGACTAAAATGCATTATTGCATGCTTATAGGCATGCAAGTGCTGGACTAAAATGCATTTTAGCGTTAAAACAGCTTTGAAAATTCGGGCCCTTGAGTCCGAAAGGTAGTTAAAGGGACATTGAAAACGTTTGAATTTTTATCAATCCATGTAGACTATTGCCATGAATTGTGATGTCACTAGTGTCAATAGGCTGACGACCTTTGTAGTGAATGAACTAATACTGTGACTGCCTGGGCCTATTGGTTATATCCTTCATAAATATGCATTGAGCACACATGACATCATGTATGCTATGCAATGGTCCCCGTGGGATCCAATTAAAATACTTAAAATGATCAGTTTGCTGATTTAAAAAAAATATGACGTGTTGCAGATATCAATGAATTTGAATGTATTAACGATATTTCAGAAATTCAAAATTTCACCCAATGAGTGGAGTCTCCCTTTATTAAAGTGCTGTAGGTAAGAAAGATCGGATTTGACCAAGGCTCTTTAAACCAGAGTTACGACCAGATTTGCGAACTGTACATGCACTTCAGTCTGCATCGAGAACAAAAATTCTTCCACTCGCTTCGAAGCCACCATGGACACCACGCAACGAATAGTTTAGTCACGCATTGTGTAGAATGGAAACATTTTTGGCCGACAACCCAAACATCAACTATCAGTGGATGCATCTCGGTGAAGACCGATTTCAATGTGAGATCATTGGACATTGCAGCCGTGTAATTTACACGGCTGCATGTATTGGTTATTCCACTCCCAGACAGCGGGTGCCCTGTTTTTACGAAAGGCTTTTAATGTTTACTTGGTCAAGGAGTTTGATCGAATTGCCAAGTACCCGGAAAAGTGCAACGAAATAAAAATCACGTTAACTGAGCAGTGTCGACGGCGGAGGATGGCCAACCGGCGGTAAAGACGGAGACCAGCATACACGACGTTTTAATATCGGATTCTTTGTACCAATATCTCCTCTCAGTTATCACCACCCACCCACCCACCCACCCAACCACCACCACCCCACCTCCGTACCCTCGTCCCACAAACTGACCTTTCAGTCGAGGTGAGCTGAAAGGTAAAGAATCTCACCTACTCTTCATTCCACATCTGAATGGCGCGAGGTTTATTAACGATATCTCCGCAACAGCTGGGTCAAATTTGACAAAAAATACATCAATCATTTTATCTTTCTTGTCGGTATCTTTCTGCTATCTTCATTTTTCGCGTACGTCCGACACAACCGATCCCTTTCTCAAAACCCACTTCATTTGCCGCGATGTTCAGTGCAGTTTACACGTGCGCAATGCATTGCGTCATTTCAAAATGGCAGCCGCTTCGTCTGAAATCACGAACTGTGATTGCTGAAAGAACTTCTTAATGTCAGAGTTTTAGGGAAAATGACAGCGATGATGCCTGTAGCGACAAAAAAGACAAATCGATTGATTCGAACCCACGCCTCCACATAAGGCAACACCGCCAGCATTGAGGGAAAGCGTGCACACCACTGTGCCAAATCCCCATCAAATCCCGATGGGGATTTGGCACAGTGGTGTGCACGCTTTCCCTCAATGCTGGCGGTGTTGCCTTATGTGGAGGCGTGGGTTCGAATCTCGGTGCTGACCAGCGTAGCAATCCTATCAAATCGATTGATGTACATGTATGGTATGTCCATTTTGACCCAGCCGACGATGCGGAGATATTGGCTGAAAACCTCGCGCCAATCGGATGTGGAATGAAGTGTCCCACGCTACAGCAGGATTCGCGCCCACGACCTTCTGCTCATGAGTCACGCTCCCCAATCTACACCACTGTGATGTGTTTTGTCGTCGTCCTTACCTTGACATATAGATTGGCGTAAGAACCATATTTAGTAAAGTCAAAACCGATATTTGATACGGTATCCAGATAGTTAGAGTGAAACCGAACCCCCATCGATTGGTTTACAACCCTATCGAATAAAGCCCTCGGGTTTGGTTGCCCTTCATAAATAAAGGAAAAGGGTTGGAGGGTCTATTTTCAGTTTCGCCTGTTGAAATGTTATTGTTTAAAAAAGTGCTTTGAAAAAATAAAAAAGATTTGTGGGTTTTATTTTAAGACCAATAGCGAATGTAACCAATTTTATATAATATTTGAAAAACGATACGGAGTCTTTTATATTGAAGATTTTATAGATATAAACCCTGCCGTCTCGCCATGGGGATAAAGCATCGATAAAATGATGAAATTGAACTGACTAACATGATTTATCCGTTGATACTGTATATTTTCAATAACAGCCTTTTGTTTTATCCGTTTTCTGATTTAATCATTCCGCACTATTTACCCCTCGAGGATTCTAGGTAAAAGGGTTCAACAATAGCAGCCCCAGCTCATCTGAATAACAGCTTTTACATTTGTTACGAAATATACCAACCCTGACACTTAAACTCTCAGGGCCGTATGCACCAAACGAAGATTATCTTGAACTCAGGTTGAGCCACAACTTTTCAATTGTTCAGGTTTGCCCCAATTTGAGAAATTGAAAAATTCGCTAAAAATTCCACAATTTCCCACTTCTTATTTTCCACTTTTATTTCTTACCCCTTTATAAAAATTGTCCTTAGACAATCAAAAAATGGTCAGAGTCCATAACTGATTCCCCTTTCAATCATTTCGGTGATGACTAAGATAGCGGTACTAGTTTAATAACAAAGGTACCGTGCGTATCGTGGTGTTTGGTCTGATGACGTCAGGTCTGAACCCCGGGAAATCATCAAACTTTCTCCCCTCTCTCGACCACCATCCATTGGAAATCTATTCATATCAATTACTTTAACCAAAACTCGATGTCTCAGCGATTAACTCCTCGGGGAAAGTCGATGACGGCTCGATGGGTCTGAAAACGTCAACAAAGTCAACATTCTGGTGTAGTTCTAGACAGGGATATGCAACAGGGGAGGTTGGAGATTTCATCCTCATATTTGACGGTTTATCTCTGAGGGCCGTATGCACCAAACGAAGATTATCTTGAACTCAGGTTGAGCCAAAACTTTTCCATTGTCACATCATGCCATTGGGGTAATTTTTTTTCCATTTTGAGAAATATCGGCCGAAAAATCAGACAAAATGTCATGTCATTTTAAAGATAATGATGTATCACAGGTATTTTCGCGGGCCACGAAAATCATTGTTTATTTACATTTTGTTTGTTTGTGTCCCGTCTTTCTGCGTCTTATGAGTAATTTGTTGGTGGCATGCCCCTCTAGAAATTCTTTTGACACCGAAAATATTCAATTTGGTGGGTTGGCATGTCCCAAAAGTCCAAATTAACATAATGTAAACATCAATGTTTACAAACATTGAATGTAAACAATGAAGTCGTGATACATTATCTTCAAGAATTCTCAAAATAGGAAAAAATTCGTTCCCAATCTGATGAGAAATTAAAAAATTTGCAAAAAAATTCAAAATTTCCCACTTATTATTTTCCACTTTTATTTCTTATTCCATTTATAGTTCATTGAGACTAAATTGAAGATGACAAGGATAGGCCTGTGGTCAGTATAGTGCCTAGCTACTGACCTCACCATCGAATCTCGGTCTGTTGTGGCACGATGCAAAGAGAGATCTCGCGAGGTCTCACGAGAATTTTTGTTTTAATGGCGTCCAGACGATACGTCACATGCACCCACTGGGAGGACGTGGGTCTGACAGAACGACCCTGGGTTGATCGACAGGGAGCCGTATATACCGAATCACAAATAAGGTTTAGGAATGACGACATTGGCCACTTGGGGTGACCAATCTGATGGTCTAATTGCTCGCCTGACCAGAGAACAGGATCTGACTACCGTCTGAAGGAATAGCCTGTCTGAATGAAAGACCGCTAATTAAGAGTTGGTTTGGCAGCATTATCCCGCCCTCCAGCATCCTGAGGTAGTCATATAACGTTGGTGATATGATACATTTGTGATTGTTTGATTACCATGGGATCCGATGCCCAATTATTTCTGGCTTCCTACCGCCATGATTTAGCCGCCGATACGCTTTAGTATTTCTCCAATAACCATCACATGACGTGGTCTGAGCGAAGATTATGGTTTCACCCGATGGCGGAAACCCTAATGTTCAATCAGGAGAATAAGATAGGTGTTTGCGTGCCGAAAACCTTCTGCGCACGTCAGCATCATTATTTGCTTCATGTCTAGTTACAGGCTGTTACACCACAGTCACGCGTGTTGCTGTACTACAGGTTTTTATTTCGACGAAATACTGGAATGAGCTCATCTTCCAGCGAATGAAAAACATACGTTATGGACAGGAATGAAAGTCTCAAATACCGTTCGTGTTCTCCAACTGACATGACTGATGGCAGCACAACAAGCTGACGCCACCATTTAATTTCCAAGATGAAAGTTTACGCGAGTTTGTTCAATGAGCCCTCAAGTAGCATATCGTGTAAAACGATCACCGTGAAAGATGAATCGGGGCTATTCGACCATGTCGCGCCATTCTTCACTTCTCCTTTAAAGGGAATGGCTCGCGGGGTTTGTTTACATTTTTGGTGGTACCTTCCATAGAGAGTGAACCTAGCCTCCAGGCAAAGCCGTGCTCCAGCCATATGCAACACCTGTGCAAATATGTGAACGTAAACACTGGGGACGAGGTTCCATTAAAAATTTGTTAAAATGGGTTAATGACGTTTTCAAATTCAGTAGGTCAAGATGTGTACATTTTGTACTATTCCCATTGATTTTGAAGCGGCAGATTTTGCAGAATACGCCTCCGAAGTTTGGCTGTCTAATGCATTTCCCATTAAACTAAAATCCTTCTTTTGCCTTTTTCTCAAAATGGTGCTTGATATCGAGGACCAACTGTCATGGCGCCACAACAAACCCCGCGAGCCATTCGCTTTAACAAAAATATATACTGCAAACCGTAACACCAAAAATAATCCGTCGAAACCGACTAACCAAGGTCTGCATGGCCTGCCACAGGTAAAAGAAATTATTTCATATTTTCAAGGAAGGAGCATTTTACCACTTTCCCAGGGAATTATCGGCCAGCGACAATTCGAACCCCGCCCTATAGTGCTGAACCCTTCAACATATCATGATGTGCATGACCATGTATTCGACCGCAGTGTCAACGGCAGGCCACGTACAAGAGATGCACACTATATGCGTGTGCATGCCGATGTTTGGTGAAATGTGCATGGAGGAGAGGGGAAGCATTCGTTAAAAGTAGTTTGTTATTTGTCTCGATTTTCTGTTGATATGACGATCTTTGAACGAATTCGTTTTGAGTGGATTTTTACCCTTCACTATAGACACCTTGCTAAAGTCAGCCATTTTTTCCCAGAGGGTAATAACAAACACTGAATGTACAGTGAATGTACACTACACCATTGATGCACAGCATGTTTTACAACCTACAATTACACAAAACTTCCATGAAAAGTTCCAAAAAGAACACCTGCTGAGCAATGCTACATATGTGCCCAGGCCGAAATTTGTGAAGATATTTCACACAAAAAATTTTAAAAGACTTTTATCATGCCTGTTTAGGACAAACCTCAGCTCCAGGTTTCCAGGCTCCTATCCCAGAGTGTGAAACATGATGCTTCATAAACCTGGACCCAAGGTTGGGTAAGCAACAAAAGTCAGTTTTTTTCTTTTCTGAATTACAATTTTACCAAAAGTAAGCAAGGCTCAGTGCATATTAATGTTATATTACTGGTGGTTATGTTATGTGATACATTTTTCAGGCAAGTTTTTATGTTTTTGCAGATTTTAAAACATGCTGTACATCAGTGGTGTACATTCAGTGTTTGTTATTATCCTCTGGGAAAAAATGGCCGACTTTAGCAAGGGGTCTATACAACGGAATACATGTGATAACAGAACATCTGGCTGTAGATAATGCATCGATAAAAGTGAGGCCCGATATATTCATCGGAAGACATCGATTCTTAGCGTGTTGGATGACCACCCTGCCCATGATGTGCAGTAGGTGCACGTAGAATGCACTCTTTGTACCTTCAGCAACAGACAACCGACAGGTAGGATGACATTTCATATGTGTACACCTTTCCAATAACATGGCGCAGATCGTTCATTCGTGACGTCATAATTCACCAATTTCTTCATGACGTAAACAGAGAAATCTTCGATCCACTAAAAGCCACTGACTTATCGGAAAGGTGTATTCGCCTGTAACTTCATGATGCATGTTTTTCAACTGCCTGATGGATGACCATGCGCGGAAGTCGATGGTGTATGTCTTTAGGGGTAGGCTAACAATCTACGAGTAGTTTAGTTTGCAGGGAACAAAAATCACCTCATCGAGTTTGTTTGTGATGAGGAAGAAACGCGGTACGCCCCCATGTTTTAGCCCATGACAGCGACTCCTGCCTCAAGGAAGCATATATACCCCTTGACTTTTTGCGCGTTTGTTTTTCCATCACATTATGGAGGTTTAGAAATCAAACGACAAACGTAAACTTAACGACAACGTTATCTATGTACCGAAAATGCAATATAAAATCTGGTTAATTTGTAGTATGAAAAATAACATTAGGGAGGTTAAGAAATCAAACGATAAACGTGAACTTTACGACAACGTTATTTTTCATACTACACATTCACTAGGTTTTATATTGCATTTTCGGTAGAAAAAATAACGTTGTCGTAAAGTTAACGTTTATCGTTAGATTTCTTAGGGCCAATTCGTACTTGCTCGCGGACCGTCAAGCGCATGAAACTGATCGCAGGTTTCCAAGGCGTGAATGTGCACACACACTGAAATTGATCGTAGTCGGCGTAAAATCCGCACGGAGTATGAACCACCCCTGCGTTTACCAGACATCCGGAATGCGGTTAAGGACGCGGAATCCCCGGCGGAAGCGATATGTTGTATGCGAAAATGCAATGCATTTTCCCATACAACATATCTTTCTGACAGGGTATCCGTGTCCCTATACCGCATTCCGCGTGTCAGCTAAACGCAGCCTTACACTCCCTATTGTCGTAAAGTTTAAGTTTATCGTTTGATTTCCAAACCTTCCTTTATCCGTGAACCACATCATTATTTTGCCCCTGGACATCTATGACCAGGAGATGATGAACAATAGCCACCATAGCGTCCATTACATGTGTTGCTGGTAATCTATTCGATAGGCTACAATGGCTACTTGCTAACATCAATAATATGAAAGAGATGGCTATAAAAAAGGCCTGGTAGACAGATAGAGCTGTCTCTTAGGAGACAAGCTATCAGACATCGATTTGCCTCAGCGGCTACAACGAGCGAAAGGGTAGACTATTCTTCACGGCCAGACTTCTCTATATATCGGGTGTTTAAAAAAAACGTTCCGAACTTTAAGGGTTAATAAACTTCTTTACAATTAACGTATGACATTTAGGCCCGTATGCACCAACCGAAGAATAATATCCTGAACTCAAGTTGAGCCACAACTTTTCCATTTTCACATCATGGCCTGGCAAACCTGAACAATNATTCTCACCGCGGTGAAAATCATTTCCACCGCGGTGGGAATGTTTCCACCGCGGTGGAAACATTATCACCGCGGTGGGAACTTCTGAAAATTTTACAAACCCCAAGAAAAAAATTATCGAATTGAAAAAAAAATTGCAAATGTAAATATTTTTCATCAATGAGCTCTATGGGCCACCGTAGAAAAGTTGTGGCTCAACCTGAGTTTAAGATAATCTTCGTTTGGTGCATACGGCCGACAAGGTATAGCATCATGGAAAAAACGTGTGAGGGCCGTTTTTCAACAAAATGGAGGGCCAATCTTTCTCCTTCTTCAAATGACGTTTTTTCAATTTACATGTAATTTGGATAGGCCTATTGCCTTTTTCAGACAGTACGATACTTTTTTATGCAAGAAGTTTGCCAGCTAGATGAATGAGATTTGGCGAATTAACTCAGATTGTGTGTTTCTTGGTCCCAACCAAGTGGCAATCTCAAACGTTACAAAGAAATTCATCAACCCTTGTAGTTCGGAACGTTTTTTTTTTAATCACCGGATATAACTTCATATACATGTACTAGTATCTATGTCCACAATACCTTTAGATTGAAGACATGGGTCATTGAGTCTTTCGGGTCGTTTGCCTATGCTCAAAACATCAGCACCCCTTTTTTTCTGGGCAACTTAGGCCAAAGCACCCACTTCCTTACAGGTGATCATAACCTTATACATGGGGAAAGAAGGAAAGCCTCTGATAGCAATCTAAGTTACTCTCTCCCATGTAACAAGAAATCAATCATTGATTATTGGCATCTGAAAGCCTGACTCTTTCTTTCTCCTTGAGGGACATGCCTTTTTGCTTACACAGCAGCTGAGGGAACACTGCACCAGTTGATAAATATATCTACCGACATTTTACTGACTCGACAAAAGGTTACATGACGGCCCAATTGAATCGTTCTTTGAAAATGATTGATAAGATCCTGGCGTTTCATAAAAGAACAAAATTTGCTAGTGGTGTGTCGTTGATCACACTAACATGTACGTGTACATGTAGGTCGCCCTGTCCTCCAAAAGCCAAGCTGACCATGTATACGGCACACGGAAAGAGAAGGATAGAAGCAGTCAGTCAGTTGACCAATATGTGTCACTATGATGGTCTATTTCAATGCCTAACGGAACCATTCATGGTTGACTGAGCACCAATCAGGAGCATTTTCTATTGTGTTGGTCCGCTAGAACTTTGCTGCCATCTTTTAGCGATTACCGCGCCTGACTGGGAGTGCTCGTATTGGACTCGACCTTTGTTTTGTCCTGGTTTTAGGGGTGGAACAAAAGTGGTCCATCCACGTACAATATTAGTGCACAATATGGTGCCCAAAATGGGTGTCATGTGCTTCTGGTATAATGGATGGAAGAAAGATTTGAAATAATATTGCCCATTTTGATCCTCATATTGTGCAATAATATTGCACGTGGATAGGCCCTTAAAGATTACCTCAGAAAGGCATTTCATGATATTTTTCTCTGAAAAGTGGTTCGAGTAAAAAACAATTCAGTGAACGTTGCATGAAGATTGGGCCATTAATTACAGTGTTATACCAAATGTAAGATGTTGTTTCTACATGACAACCAAACAACGTGGTATCCATGGCTGTCCAGGCGGCGGGTTCATGAGGTCAGATGTGCTATCCAGAAATCCAAATATTGCCCTCAGAATCCATAAGGAAATACCTGCAGTAGGACGGACTGAACAAGAAAAATACATCAAAACTACACCTATGATAACTGCCCGGGTAACTGCCAAGTTAAATGAGTTATTTTAATGCTTAATTCAATGACATCAGATGTGCTGTTCTCCGCTGCTTGACATGGTTGCCAGGGTGTGTATTTTTAAATTCCCATAACTTGGAAATGGGTGATCCGATTTTCATGTTTTCAGTTTCATGCTGCCTGATTAATGCTCTACAGCATTAAGCAGAAAACCAGAAGTGGATGAAACCCTTTCAGATAATCTTTATTACCTTTCGACCCTATTCATGCCACATTTTAGCCGTGGTTACACTATATAAAATCCCCTGGTTTTTTTGCGGTCACACCTATGAATTGCCAGGCTTCAAGAAACCCGCGTCTGAAAAACACGGGTTTCTGGAACACGGCAATCTCTCGCTGTGCTTTTCGAAATCCACGTGTCTCATTAGTTCTTTAGCACGGCTACAGATGGCGCAGCCATTAAGTGACGTCGTTTTCGCGCCTCCACCAATGCGGGCCAATAGAGAAATGACTGAAGAGTCAGTGCATGCAGCGCAACTGTCGCCGGGCGACTCAACTACAATGTAGTGGTGTGACCTCTCGCCGGGCTTTTCGCACACACGGGTTTGACACGGGTCTGGAAAAACACGGGTATTTTTATGTAGTGTAACCACGGCTAAAATAAAGGAAAGGCGAGTCCATTTCCGTGCATATGTAGGCCCCGTACATGGTCACGTGATGATCCATTGTGGTTACATGTATGTTCTCTTACACAATACAGACATTAGCTGCCAAGTGAATCCACTCTTGAGCCAATCATTTTGTCTCATGAACAAAAATTTTTTGCCAATCCTTTCACAAACGGCACGTTGGACAAGATTGTTTACAAAGGCCACGTCCATTCAGCCAATATATCCTCTTCTTCCGTCTGTATTGATTATCGAATATCACATATAGTAGACACTCTGACAAGGCTGAGTGCTTGTTCCCCACAGGACACGCCATTAGCCAGGACAAATGGAAAAGCTATTAGACGACTGGCCAATGAGGACAAGAATCTCATGGTTTCCTATTGTCTTGATTCCAACAATGAGCAAAGGCTTCATACACTGCATGATAAAGGTGGAAATGGGTCTTTACAATGGTCTATGCAACAATACCAGTTTACAGCAACTTGGCAAGTCTAACATTTCCAGACACGTCAATCCATCAATCCAGCGAGAACAATTGTATTGTCGAACGGCCATTGTTAGTAGCAACAACTTTCTACTTTTAAGAAAGGCTCAAGTTGCCCTCCGCGACAGAAAACTCATGAACTGCCTGGCAGTTCATGATATTCACAATGCCCCGTTGGTTCTATCTTCACTGAGTTCAGGTAAAGACTCGGCTTCTCCTCCCTTGACCTTCACGCAAGCAAACCACATTCCGTGTTCAACGGATTTCCCCGGTCCCAAAAACAGCAATCAATCACGGCAAAGCTTGCACCGACACTGAAAAAAAATCCTAATCATGTTGAGTACCTTCGGGGTACTCGTTTTGTCCGTGAGATGAGTAGAAAGGTACTCATATTGAGTAGAAAGATACTCATAGCAAGTAGAAAGATACTCATAGCGAGTAGTAAGGAACTCCAAATGCAGCTCTTTGGCCCGCTGAGTATCCGATGAGTACCCGATTAGAACCTTTCTACTTATCTCACGGACAAAATGACTGATGAGTAGTCCAAAGTACTCAACACGAGCCGGAATTTTTTTTCAGTGGACCCACGTGCATGACGTGTTCCCGTAATGACGTTGACCAATCAAAAATTTGATGAAATGACATCATTGATATTTTTTCTTCCGTGAACGTTGAAGAAACGAGGCTTCTGATTGGTCGCACGAGAAAATCCCAAAGCGTTGAACACGGAATCTGGCTGCTTGCTGCATGTAGGAAGAGGTTAGCCGATTTCTACACGAAGCATTATGCAGAATGGTTGGTTCAAAACTGTCGAATGATGGACGACCGGTCGGTTTTTCAGTGTGGCCGTGTGCCAGTGTGGTACGCAATAGATTGATGGAATAAAGGCGGTGACAGACTGGCGCGTACGCGACGCGTCGTGCAGGCGTTCCGCCAATCAGATTCTTCTGTAGGTGTTTCGGTCTGTGTTACCACCTCCCTGATTGGTTGAACGCTTTCCCGACGCGACTTGACAATGAGCGACACACACAGAAACAGTGAGTCTGTTTCCCAGTGTGTTCCAAACAATGGGAGTCACACAGACAAATGGCCACACTGAAAAACACTACACTGCTGGTGTAACGCTGGTGTAACACTGAAAAACACTACACTGCTGGTGTAACGTTTTTCAGTGTGGCCGTTTTTCTGTGTGATTCCCATTGTTCGGAACACACGGGAAACGGACTCGCTGTTTCTCTGTGTGTCGCCCATTGTCAAGTCGCCGCTTATTCCGTCAATCTATTGTAATGTCACACTGACACACGGGCCTCACTGAAAAACATTACACCGGGTCGTTGAACCGCGACCCTCATATGGTAGCCCCCTGGCAATACGAAGCAGATGGCACTCGAGTGAAAATTAATTACAGTGCCTTCGAAAAGTCAATACATGTCGATAAAGTATACTCTAAGCCAGGAATGATGATGTGAAACATACCGAGCTGCTAAAATGCCATTTGGCCATGATATCCTGTGTCCAATATGCCGTCACTATCCACCTGATTGCCGCTTGTTATGGATTTGCTGGTCAAATTTGCTTAGGTTCAGTGTCGGAGGAGGAAGAGACGCAGTCGAACTAACTGTAGACCACGGAAGATTGGTCAAATTTGCTTAGCTTCAGTATCGGAACAGAAAGAGACGCACTGAGCTTTTACTGCAATGCAGTGTCAAGGGCGCTTCACATTATTACCCCAGCTGTAGGTCTGTTCATTCCAATTTCAGTTCTCCACTATTACAGTCCCGGCAGCCGATTTCAGCGCTCTTGGACTAATATTTACATGGACCATGGCGCCAGCCAGGTACCCCTTTTACCCCTGGGTGGGATGAAGCAAGTGAGGCAAAGTGAGGCAGAGTGCTCAAGATCACAACTGCGAATCGAACCCGTGACCCTCTGATCTGGAGTCCATCTCGCTAACCACTAGACCACGCCACTCCTCACGAAACTTAGCCTACTGTGGATTTTGTAAATTTGCTCAAACCTGCTTTGAGCTCAGTGTAAGGGGAGGAAGAGACGAAGTCGAACTAACTGTAGATCACGTAAAATTGCTCAAATCTGCTCAGACACAGTGTCGGGGCAAGAAGAGACGAAGTCGAACTAACTGGAGATCATGTAAAATTGCTCAAATCTGCTTAGACTCAGTACGGGGCAAAAAGAGATGAAGTCGAACTACTGTAGATCACGTAAAATTGCGCAAATCTGATCAAATCTGCTAAGGCTCAGTGTCGGGATCGGTGAAGCAGTCGAACTAACTGTAGATCACGTAAAGTTTGGTCAAATTTGCTTAGGCTTGTCGGGGCAGGAACTGCAGACCATGTAAAACTTGGTCAAATCTGCTTAGGCTCAGTGTCGGGGCAGGAAGAGATGAAGTCGAACTACTGTAGATCACGTAAAATTTGATCAAATCTGCTGAGGCTCAGTGTCGGGATCGGAGAAGCAGTCAAACTACTGTAGATCACGTAAATTTTGATCAAATCTGCTTAGACTCAGTGTCGGGGCAAGACGAGATGAAGTCGAACTACAGTAGATAACATATGGTCAAATCTGCTGCAAGGCTCAGTGTCGCGATCGGAGAAGCAGTCGAACTACACTGTAGATCACGAAACGTTTGGTCAAATCTGCGCTTAGGCTCAGTGTCGGGTCGGAAGAGAAGCAGTCGAACAAACTGAGATCAAGTAAAATTTGCTTAGGCTTAATATCGGGGCAGGAAGAGAGGAAGTGAAAGCAACTTCAGACCATTTAAAATTTGACATCATTTTGAAAGAAAATCAATATCCAAAAGAAGATTTCTCCCACCCTGGTTGTTTGATAGAGCGGGTGTGAAATGAGATGCCATGATCCTGAGAAAGATTTTGAATAATATAAGAAAGTGAGATATTTCACCGACACCACATCTCTCGTTCTTGATTTTCGATCCCACTCTCAGCAGATCGGTGCTGCCAGAGCCGACCACCGGCATCGATAATCGATATGTATGATTGACTATTGCCATCAATAAGTCGAACTGGGTTCAATAGTAATCAGGATATTTCACTAAGATATGCCTCTAATTTCCGCACTTGTCAGGAGATGGTCAGGGTCACGGCACAGATCGAAGTCAGTACAAATCACGACATTCCGCCATTCTCGCGTGGTATCGTGTGACCCGCCATTCTCGGGCGGTGTCGTGTGACCCTTGGTTTTTGTCGTGTGGTATTTAATCTGTTACTTTTACTATAATTATTGACTGTGTTAATCTATTATATGGAAGCCAATGGGTGAGGTCAGAATTCCGTGTGTGTTATGTGTTATGTGTCAATGTTACAGATCCGTCAATTTCAACATTCACCACAGCCCCTTCAACATTGTTGAAAAGGGGTTGTGGTTAGCAGCCTGTTAACAGCTGTTAGCAGCCTGTTAACAGGCTGCTAACAGCCTGTTAACATGAAAATGGTTCACCAACTCATCCAGCTACGTTTTTCATCAAGAATTACCAAAGTTATAAAGAAATTTGGTTTAACACATTTCAGTCCACCTTGATTGAACTAATTCTGCCTGTTACACGCCTGTAACAGTTCTGTTAGGCTTAACATGCATGTCCTGTAACAGGAGCTGTTAAAATAGATGTACATTTATTTAAACAGATCTGTGACACTAACAGCCATGTTACATGGCTGTTTGTCGTGAGGTCAGAATTGGTGGTAAATGTTACACATCTGTAACAGACCTGTAACATTGACACATAACACATAACATACATGGAATTCTGACCTCACCCAATGAGTACAGTCCAAGGTTAACATGTAGGTGATGACATGTGTCCCCACTAGTAGGGAAGCTAAGGCCCGGTCACGCACCTGTAATGAGTGGCCAATGCATTTACCATTAGAAATGGCCAGATGCCCGTGCTCGTAGATTGGTCCCAGAGTTTCGTTGGAAGGAACTGTTCGGAGACAGCGTATCCCTAGCCTAATGCTTCTACACTCCTTTCGCAGTGTCTTCTCACTCATACCTATCGTTCATAGACACTGCTTACAATGGCCCGATCCCCGCCGATTTACCGCATGGTGGCAGCACTAGTCAGCGGCCAAATAGCGCGGGAAACAGCGCCGGCGTTGCTCCCAGCTTCGGCCTGTTTAACAAGATCAATCACTACAAACAGAATAATCTCGTATAGAGCGCCATTATCCACTTCTTTAGCGATGTTTCAAAACAAAAAAGGCACGAGCTAAACACTGAAAAGTGCAAAGTGACACTGCATGCTGGACACGGCGGGGGGGGGCAGCCATTGCTGTTGTTGTAGACTAGTCGTGCTACGTCATAATGCAACTGTCCCATATAAAATGCTTTCCGACGAGTGACCAGTCTGCCGTGGTTGTCAAGGACGCTGACAGTGAACTAATCAGAAAATGTTTCATGTATTTCGTTAGTTACGCAAACGCCCTCTAGTGGTAAATCGGCGGGGATCGGGCCATTGTAAGCAGTGTCTATGAACGATAGGTATGAGTGAGAAGACACTGCGAAAGGAGTGTAAATGCTTCAAACCATAAAGTTCTCGTTGTGGGTTGACCGTGATAATTTCAGGGTTTGGGGGTACTGAAAATATGAGGGATAATTTCGCACGATATTTCAATGCAGCCACTTCATATCGGCGTAGTAATACACGTAACCCACTGGAAGACAGGCTTATGATACCATCACTATCAAACTTTCCCAAAAGTTGAAAATTATTTTCTCTTATTTAATTATTTCTGTTTCAAACAGAATATTTAAGTGCCTTTTACTCGATATTATCTATGATTAAAATGAAGAAAACTGGGTTTTTAAAGATCTACTTTTACAATGTAACCCCGCGCTGATTGGTCAATTACTGGCACGTGACCGCCCGAAAAATGGCCTGAGAGCCGCCATCGTGGATTCCACTTTGGTTGCCATTTTGGACACCTTTCCCACATATCTCGAATTCTAAGAGAGATAGAAGGATAATTCGGACGGGGTCGCCGAATCGATTGGTGCCATGGGAAATGACGTCACATTCCGCCGTATTGCAGGTGCCCTGCTCTTTTCAGTCAGTTTTGTGCTTGCTCACTAAAATATTTCCATTAGCTTCGTGCTTGCTCATCGCTTATGATTCAACACTTCCGGTGGTTTTATCAGGTTGATTTAAAGGTAGACTTCACTCATTGTAAACTTTTGAACTTTTATCAATCCATGGAGACAATTGCCATGAGCGGTGATGTCACTGGTGTCTATAGGCTGATGACCTTTGTAGTGAATGAGCTAATACTGTGACTGCCTAGGTCTATTGGTTGTACCTTCATAAAATTAATATGGCCTGACATCACATGACATCACATGGTCTCCTTGGGATGCAATAAAAATACTAAAAATGATGAGTTTGCTGATTTAAAAAAAATGACATGTTGCAGTTATCAGTGAATTTGAATGTATAATGATATTTCAAAAATTCAAAATTTTACACAATGAATGGAGTCTCCCTTTTAAAGCCTCCCAGTATTGAATTTTACGGTATTTTCAAAGTGTTAGGAGACTGCAGGTAGAGGTGCCATAGCCTCGTGAAGGTCACCAAAATGCTTGCATGATACGTACTTAAAAATCCAATGCTTAGTTTTCAGCACACATTGAAAAAACAGCAGGCAGAGCTGCAATGTATCCACACAGACCATAGTACATTTTACACTACACTAAAGTCGGAGAACGTAAGCACTTTCTGAATTCAATACAGTGCGGCTTTAAGTTTCTCGTATCCCATGTCATACCAACTCCCCCCTCCATGTCGAGTCAGTCAAGGCTGCAGGCACTTGTATCTTTCATCCACTGCTCGCTGACGATGCAACCCAACCCACCCGCTGACCGTCATACCCGGGAGGCAAAATGATGAACACATGTCATACCTCTGAATGCCATCGACGGCGAGCACGCGGCCATGAAATTAAAANATGCATCAATCCATGTTTTTCAAAGGTCAAATTTGAGAAGCTTTCATTAAAGCGCAGTATCAGTCATGTGCATTGAAATCCACCTTAGTCATAAAATACTTAAAATTTCCAAAGGCTTTGTGTTCTCTCAAGAGATAGAATTTCAACCACCAAATTTAGTTCGCGTTGTATTTATCACATAAACTGTTAACTTTAAATTGAATGCTATCATTATTTCAATTCTTTATTGAGTTTGTTGTCTTGAAATTTTTAAAATGCCACCAACATTGCGTTAGTTGATCATAAACCGTCTAATACTTCACTCAGCGTTACGCCCATAGTGTATTGATTGCAAACGGTGTTTTCAAACACTTGCTTCACTGTAGACGTCGCTTACTATCAAGAAAGTAGGGAGGTTTCGAAATCAAACGATAAACGTAAACATTAACGACAACTTTATTTTTGTACCGAAAATGCAATGCAAAATCTGGTTAATGTGTAGTATGAAAAATAAGTTTTGGTTTATCGTTTGATTTCGAAACCTCCCCACGACTGACTATAATCCGAAACACTTGCTTCACTTGCCGCGGTGGTGGCGAAGGTCTCTGACGAGCAGTCAAGAGGTCTCTGGTTCAAATTCCGCTATCTGCGTGCGACTTTTGCCGAGTCTCTTTTATTACCATACCTCTCCTCACCTGTCTTTCACCTTAGAAACCCGTTTTCTATTTCATATACCTCTCCTCACCCGTGTCAAAGGGATACCAAGTTGGCAGAGGTGGCATGTGTGATTGATGAACTTGTTGCGGACTGATCTCAAACAAGGTTGGGAGCAAATGCTTTTACTTCAAGTTTTGCAGTACATTGGACCTCACTGTGCAAGTCTTAAGTAAAAGCATTTGCTACCTTTTATGAATACTAGCCATTAGTTAGCAAATGCTTTTACGCACTTAACATTTTCACAGCAATATCCAATGTAGATGTACGTAAATGTACTACAAAACTGGAAGTAAAAGCATTTGCTAACTTTCATGAATATCAGCCATTGTAGGGATATATGAAACACATGCTGGTACGCCTATTTATAAAAGTTAGCAAATGCTTTTACTTAAGATTCGCACAGCGAGGTCCAATATAAACGTACTACAAAACTTGAAGTAAAAGCATTTGCGCGCAACCTTTTATGAATATCAGCCATTGAGCACGCTTTCTACCTCGACATACGCAGAACAAAACGCAACGAACAAAATACTCGCATCCTCTAACATACCCAAACCATCAATGGAAGCCAATTAGCGCGCCGTACTTTCTGATGAGAGAAGAAAGGCCATGTACTCTTTCACGTTGAGAAGTGGATTCAGTGCCTTCAATTCATTGCTGACTTATCGTATTGATAATAAACAGGAACGGTGTATATACGGAGCTCCCAGTATTCTGTATGCGTCCTGTTTTTATTCTGAACAAGCAGGGAGTACATTGAGAATCAATTGGTAATAATAAGCCATCAATGGAACCATTGTAGCCTGGGATGTACTCTTGTTTAACCATGACTTGAATTATTCATAAAATAACTATTTCTTCTGTGTGCATTCACCTCACACTATGACTATAGTCTGTTCATCTGCACTATAGTCTGTTCAACAACTCTTTTTCATGTTTTGTTTCTAATAGGTCCATGGCGGCATTTTCTGTCTGATAGTACGATTCTTCATCTTTGGTAATGTCACCCAACATTCTTACAACAGAAGGCGCTCATACCTCGCACCAATCTGTTAATACGCCGTGCTCACAGGATTGTGGGTAATCAAGATGGCGTCGGGTGATTGACAGCGAACTATAGTTTCTTGGCTGATCATGTGATCCCAGTTTTCGCTGTAGTTTCTAGGATCAAAATACATGTACCCATAAACCTCGCTTATTATGAGATTTGTTACTTGCTATACAATTATCCACAAAAAATCTGTAAATATTTTTGCATTAAACAAAGAATGTTAAGCCAATAACTTGGATTTATTTTTCGGCCAAGATTCCTAGCTGTGATAAGGTCGCGGACGTACACCGCGGCCAAATCGGGCCGATGCGGTGCGTTCCACAGCTACACAGGTCTGTGCATAATCAGTCTCGCGCAGCCTGTGTGGACACAATGGTTACCCAATACCGGTGTGATAGAATCTAATGTTCCCCGATATGTGATATCCCCCAACAATACATTTACGGATTAAGCGGCACCATTGAATTAGACTCTAGAGAGACCAAGACCCTTAATCCTGTGACAAACAATGCAGGGGGACATCAGGAGTGTGGGGCATTAGATTCTATCACACCGGGTAGATTGTTCTCAATGCATTATGAAATATGATGAAGATGTTATAATTTATCGATTTTGATAGTCTGATGTCTCAATGGGAGACTTTCCTGCCGTTAGAGGCCACCACCAGTCAGCGGTCCTAGGACGTCATAGAATTTGACGTCACAGAGAAGAGATGCATGCTACAACGTCATCGATAACGACGCTGAGGCCATATGGTTATTGGGGGTTTACACGGTTCAACATCTGTTGAAAGCTGTTGAATGTTGAAAGTTGCTGAACGTGGTTGAAAGCAGTTGAACCCCCTTTCAACACCTTCCAACGCGGTCTTACAGCTTTCAACATGTTGCCAGAAATAGGAACATGAAGAAATTTTGGCAACTTGTTGAAAGACTACGGTTCAACATGTTTCAACAACGTTCTACACCTTTCAGCTTTCAACATGTTGAATCGTGTAACCCCCTTAACGTCAATGACTTACAAATTTTGTGACTTTCTAGGCCCGCTAACAGGCGACCTCTACGTGCACATCCGGGCTATTTTGGTTGCTTTGTGTTCAGTTGCCTCCCATTCTGATAGTGATTATTTTCCTGCATTCACATCCAGCATCTAGTAACACCTGTGCTCACTGAACAATCTTTATAACCAGTTTCTAAATACCGTTATGACTACACCGTTTGTTACGTTTGAACTATCGACCAACCGTAAAGTTTCATAGATCACCTTTTAACATTCAGAAAACGTTTATAGTTATTACCATTCCGTTTCCTCGAGCATTCATCATGCGGTTCTCTCTTCGATTTTTTCGCACAGCTATCAGAGAAATCAATGAAACAATTGATTTTATATAATTGGATATGCTAGTTCTTTCTTAAGGCCCGGGGCAACAAATGTATTTCAACGCTGTTCTTTTCGAATCTCTAGGAGATGTCGATTTTTTATCATCAACTCATCGGCAGGATAAATATTTGTCCACATACATGACTCTCCTTAAACTCCCTCCGCAGTTGTGTATCGCGCCCCCTTCGGTTTACTCGCTCTCCACAACTGCTTAACTTCGTAAAATTCGCCGCGTTCGGTCA
>NMRB01004746.1:19286-31410 GCA_002633025.1 Notospermus geniculatus
AAAGTCGTCTCTGTAAGCAACGATGAGCTGAAGCACAAGGGGGACGGCACCGACACTGCCCTGTGCTGTCCAGGCCGATTTCCCCTAAACCGACACACCTGTCCTCCGCAAGGAACGCATCAAAATGAGGGTTGACTGGTCCCACTCGGTGTGGGTGGATGCCCACAGAGAAATACAGCGAGGGTTCCCGGGCCAGGTGGCTTGCTATCTTGTCCCAATTCTCCGGGTAGACGTAGTTGGCTACCCCTCCTACCAGATGGAATTCAGACTTACACTGCTCTTCTTGGTAAGTCAACTGTGAGAAATAGGATTCACTGGTGAGGAGGATTTTGTCTAGCTGGAAATGGGCGTCGAAAAATGATACGTTCAAGATTGGGATGTCGATTGGTGGGAGTGAAATGAATTCATGCCGCTTTTCTTCCGGAAGATGGGTCAAGAGGTGATAAATGGACCTCCAGTGAAACAGCTTGGGCACCATAATTAGACAAGTCTCTGTCGCCCAGTCAATGAATTTCTCTTCTCTTGGCACAAACTCTTTCTCGGCAAGATCTGTTAGGGGTAATTGATATGTACCTTCCACCTCGTAGGCATCGGTGAAAAACCTTTCTACTGATTTGAGAAGACCGAGCCAGCTGGCTAAGTCACTCGTCGAAGGGAGTGAACATCCATTCCTATGGAACTTATTAAATTTCGAATCCGATCCTTCCTGCCGTTGACAGGAACAACAGAAGGTGTTGATGAACAGAGATGCGGGACTATGGCGGGACACAACATGCCTCCTGAACTCTTTCTTTAAAGTCTGCCCACAGATCCTGCACACCCACACTCTCTTTTTCTTTCCCTGAGCTGGCGGCGATGGATCTCCTTCATCCTCATAATCTGGGACGAATTCTGATTCTGACTCCATCTGAAAAAAGTAAACACAGGGAGGAGTCTCAACTCTTCAAGGGCGATAGCGCTGCAGCGCAGCAACTACAGGCCGAGATGACCTAAGAAACCTCTCATTGGGAGAGTTTCGGGCAGTCAAGGACTAAGTGCTGCAACGCAGGAACATTAGGCCGTGACAGCCCAAGACCCTCCTCATAATTTAAAACCTAATCCCGCACGAAGCCCCTTAGCCAAGCCGGGGGCTTTCTCCTGCACCCATGCCGAGATGCTGGCAGGAATGGTTCCTCCGAAGTCGACTGCTCGTCCTCTGGCATTGTTTCTGAATCCTGAGTTTGAGGAGCAGTTGACTGCTGATGCCCCAAGTTTGGCATTTCTTCCTGCCTCTCTGCCTCCGACTCACTCGGTTGTCGAAGAAGTTCTTGTTCTGCGGTATCCTCGTGTTCTTGCAGTAGTCGATCAGGAGACTGTTGAATTTCTTCGTATTGTTCTGAGAAGAACTTGTTTCTCTCGTTACATTTCTTGTCGTTACATTTCTTTAGCTTGTCGTGATGGATCCATACATCTCGTCTTCAACCTCTAATCAGATACAACGGGGGTTTGACTTGTATTACCAGGAAAGGTCCCTTCCAAGGGGGGCACAATTTCTTGCTGACTCCAATCCTGGCTGAATCATCTACTTGATAGACTAGGTCTCCTGGCTCAACCGTAATTTCTTTAAGGCTGGGCTGCCTGGAGGTGTTGTCTCGCATGGGCATGTACCTCCTGAAGGGTCTTCAGGAGCTTTGACACCCAACTACTTGGTTCATCCAATGCGGCGTTTATCGAGGCAGTACCTAGAAGGATGTCTATTGGAAGGAAAACTCCCGTCCCAGCATCAGGATATTGGTAGTATATCCTGTTTGCCTACGTTCCGTGGCTCGAAGGGCCATAGTGAAAAGTGGTAGATTTTGGTCCCAAGTGTGGACATTGCTCTCTATGAAGCATCTTATCATCTGAAGTAGTACGCGGTTATAGCATTCTACCTGTCCATCACTTGAGGGGTGGTACGGGGTAGTTCTGGTTTTGCCAATCTCCAAAACTCTGCATAGAGCTTTGAATACATTGCCTTCAAATTGTCGACCTTATTCGGCGGTTTGGTCAGGCAGGGCGACACACTCCAGCCACTTGGAAAATTGGTCGATGATGCTGAGAACATAGATGTTACCCTCGTTGCTTAGGGTGAAAGGTCTGAGAATGTCAAGGTGATCACCCTCCATTGGAAATCCGGCGTAGTACGACTGTAGTCTAGCTCTTGATTTGGGAGTTTGCTTATTCCTGTTGCACACCGCGCAGGAGGTCACGTATAGCTTAACATCACGGGACAGTGAAGGCCAGAAGAAAGATCTTCGTACCCGTGCTGTGGTCTTATCACGTCCCAGATGTCCAGCAGACTTGGCATCATGGCATTGTTCCAATACTGTGGTGCGTAGTGATTCTGGAAGCACAAGACAATTCCGAGGAGGTGAAGTTTCCCAGATGTAGTAGAGAACTCCATTGTTCATTTCTAGTTGACTCCTGGATAACCATAGGTGTTTCACTGCTGGGGACGTTTCGAAAAGCTCATCTTGAGATGGTGCGTCTTTCCTAGGGTCCTCGAGCCATGGAATCACCACAGATATGTCCTTGTCTGCGAGTTGTTTCTCCCTTAGGTCTCCAGGGGTCCAGAATTCTAGCCAGTTACAAAGTTCAGGAAGGTCTTGTTCCCCCTCTACTTGAGTGTCCGTCGTGGCTGGATCAATGTCGTTGGGACGCGCTTCTGGGGTCATTTCCTCTGGGTCACCGCTGGACTCGTTAAGGTCCATCTCGCTATCTTCACTTGCGACAGTGACCTGTTTGATTGAGCATTGTGGTTTCAGCGCTAGAGGGAGGACATCATCGACATCTTCACAAAAGCGCTCCCATTGTAGATGAGCACGGGTGCAATACTTGCATCCTCCACAAGGCAACGACTCCAGGTTATTCCCAGCTACATAACAGTTGCAGGGCTCTATCATGTTGGGAATCCGAGACAGTGCATCTGCGTTTGAATGACACTTCGCCGTTCTATGCTGGATCTCCATGTCGTATTGCGACAATTCCTCCAACCAGCGTGCAATCTGGCCATCCGGGTTCTTAAATCGCATTAGCCAGGCTAGGCTATTATGGTCAGTACGTAAAGTAAAGCGTCTTCCGAGAAGAAGGTGTCTAAAGTGGCGAGTGAACTTCACAACTGCTAGTAGCTCTTTCCTGGTGGTGCAGTAGTTTTTGTGTGCCCGTAGAAGGCCATTGCTTGCGTAGGCAATAGTTCGCTCTTCCCCTCCCTGAATCTGAGATAACTCCGCTCCAATAGCTGACTCAGAGGCATCAGTGTCTAGAATAAACCGGCCCTCTGGAATAGGGAACGCTAGACAGGGCGCTGAGGATAATAAGTCTTTTAGGTGAGCGAACGTTTTCTGGTGTTCGTTTGTCCAGATGAACTCTCCGGTTTTCTTGCTTGTGGAGTTAAGGTCATGAAAGGGTCTCATCAGTTCCGCAAATCCTGCAATATGGGCCCGGTGGTAGCCTACATTCCCAATGAATGATTCCAACTGTTTGCGGGAGTCCGGGACTGGCCAATTCTGGATGACGTCTTGCTTCTTGGGGGTGATACGAACCCCTTCATGTGATATGAACTTCCCAAGAAACTCCGCTTCCCTTTTGAACAAACTGCACTTGCTTGGCTTTAGTTTGAGGTTAGACTTCCGGAAACGAACTAGGACCTCCCGTAAGTTTTGAAGATGATCTTTAAAATCGCGTCCTAAGACAATAACATCATCAATAGAGGCAAGAACGGTTTTCCAGGTCATTCCACGCAGGACTAACTCCATGGCTCTCTGAAATGTTGCGGGCGCGTTACAGAGGCCAAACGGTAGCCTAATATGACGAAATCCACCGAACTTGGTCGAAAATCTTGTCTTGTCTCGATCCTCCTCCTTGACCTTGATACTATAATAACAGCGGACTATAGGCAGTCAAGTTCTTGTGGGAATGACACACGATAGACGGTATAAAATGTGCTAAAAGGGGCTTTATTACATCCACTTCGCAGGTACAACGAGCATCTGGCATCAATATTAGCGCTGTCGGTCGGATCTACGCAAGTCAAAAACATGACAATTTTGAGAATCTATAGGGTGTCTCAAAAAAATGTGCCCAAAAGTATTTCAACAGCACAGATAAATCAATCAATATTTTCAGACATTTTCTGCATGATCATGTAGTCGAAGCATGCAAGTTTTCTCTCCAATGCACAGTTTTTAGTCCAGTCTTTCCTTTTTTATGTTTTAACCCTTTAGTTTTTGCACCAGATATCTAAAATGGAAGCACAAAATAACGACACACAAAATGATGGTAAACATAAAGTCGTCTCCAGATCTTGCAAAATTTCGAGCCCAACCGGGGTCTTCCTCAGGCAGTTTCTTAGGCAAAGAAAAGTGCCTGAGGAAGACCCCGGTTGGGCTCGAAAATTTGCAAGTTCTGGAGACGGCTTTATGTTTACTATTACTTTTACACACATGATCATTGTAACCTCCTCGTCTTCCGATCACAGCCTGCATCTGTACTGCTACATTGTTCATCACATTTGGGAATGTTTCCGGTGTTCTGGACGGGAATGAGATCGGAATGAGGACACAGTGGTTTCAACAAGATGAAGCACCACCACACACAGCAAGGGCCACACGAGAATTCCTACGAACGTAGATTCCTGATCGTCTGATCTCTCTGTATGAAGACATTGAGTGGCCTCCCTATTCAACAGATTTGACGCCCCCAGATTTCTTTCTCTGGGGCTACCTGTATTTGAAGGACTGTATTTTTGCAAATCCCAAGCCATGAGACCTAGAACCACTTAGGCGAACATCCAAAGAGAAATCCAGAACATTCCACCGGAAACATTCCCAAATGTGATGAACAATGTAGCAGTAGGATGTAGGCTGTGATCGGAAGACGGGAGGTTACATTGATCATGTGATGTAAAAACTAAAGGGTTAAAACATAAAAAAGGAAAGACTGAACTAAAAACTGTGCACTGGAGAGAAAACTTACATGCTTCGACTACATGATCATGCAGAAAATGTCTGAAAATACTGATTGGTTTATTTGTGCTGTTGAAATACTTTTGGGTACATTTCTTTGAGACACCCAGTAAACCAGCCTTAAGTTCTCAACAGTCCAAATCAAAACACGGATACTTGGCTCACATGTTTATGGGCCCTATCATCCCATCAAATAATTTCTAAACGGTCAAAATATGCTAGTTTCTAACTCAAGCAAATTTCGACACACCAGGTCCTGATCATAAAAACACGTGCGAGCGTCTCGCCTTGCCTTAGCCCGAAGGTACTGAAGGGCGGCACTACTTTAAAAACGCTAATGAATCCACTTACAGCGGACTATAGGCAGTCAAGTTCGCTTGGAATGTAAAGATCCAAACAAGGAATTCGCCATGTTTGGAAACTATGTTGAACCAGCACGTACATGTAATTAAAATGGGGATTGGAATCTATCAACGGAAGACCTGATATGTGAAGATCCCGGGTCCCCCCTCCTTAATCCGTATGGAAGGAACTTTTATGGTGGTGTAATTACTACGCTTGAACAAATTCGAACCCCTTTGTAATGAATGAGCTGGACATCCGGAATTAGCAATGCTTTGTTTGACAAATTAGCCTTTTTATCTACAGACACGTTTCACTTCGTTGTGGCTCGCTCATTGTCTTTTAGTTTGTATTTGTTGTTCAGTTGTCATGGTTGTAATCTTGTTGTCAAGGCAAAAGTTTTCTTTGTTAAGTTGTGACTTTGTATAGGGTATTCAGGTCTTGGACTCCAGCCTGTGAACACCAGATTTGGACTCGCCAATCTGTGACTACCAATGTATGAAATGCTGTATTTTGAAGGACGAATTGGCAATATACACAAAGAAAGGACATCCATCTTCAAATTGTTTTTGAGCTAGTTTCCCCCATAAAATTTGGTGTGAGAACCCGTAGTAGAGGAACAACACATTACATGTACGTTCACTCTACGTTGTGAGATCCTGCCTCTCAGCTCAAGGACTACAAAGGACTCTACATCAAGTAGCCAACAGGAAAACCATGACGATTCAAGCCATTACCCCATCCCTCACAGCTATTTTGGAAATGTTTCAACTTCAAACTGCCACTACTTGGGAGCTGCAGAAAACAGAGAACGGAATGTCCTTAAAACTTCACTGGAAGGATGTCAACACAGTTGATTTCAACGACATCTGTCCAGGAAGACGACAAGTCGGCATGAAGTCCCCCTCAACAAGGCGCCGTGACCAGCAACGACTGCAGACTTTCCGAATTACCAAGGGATATGGATCACAGGTTAGTGAAACTCCAGATCGTATTACCAAGTACCAAGATGCTGCTAGCCAGTGTGACTTTCTACCGACTGCTACTGCCTCTGATATTGGACTTCAATGTTCACCTCAATCAGTGTCTGTTGGAAATCAGTGTGAACCCAGGAGTGTTTCTTGTGGAACACAGTGCATTTCGGAAAATGTATCAACCAGCAACCAGAGCGAACTTTCACAAGAGGAGAAAATTAGTGCTGACACATCCGTTAACAAAGTGGACGTTCTAAACACTGGGATGAAAGTTACCGAGAAAGTGATAAAAAGGAAGAGATGTTATGGTGGTGAGCAATTCTTGATACAGTGGAGAGATCATCCTGCCAAGGATAACTCTTGGATCCATAGTGATGACCTTGACGACCAGGCAAGTAAATTCATTCAACATTACAGTTATAAGATTAGAGGAGAGGAAAATTCTGTGGAGAAACCAGCATCCGGTGTTAAGGAATCATGCAGGCATGATGTCGTTGCCGATATTGGTGTATTGTTTAGGGACTCAAATCAAGGTGGGGTAAAATGTAGTGAAGTGTCCAAACCTGTACAAGCCAATAAGGTTATGAAGTTAGATAACACAATTTATAGAGCACCCTCCAAGAACTTTGATCACACAGAGTATCTAGCAGTTCATCTTCAATCAGTAGCCGGCGATCATTTAGGTACAGTTCATGTAAGCCGAACAGAAAGAGTAGGAGACTGCATTAATAGCTTTGTCCAAGGATCTTCCAAATTTTCACACGTACCAACTCATGGCATATGTGCATATTTCTTTCACAGACGGTTAAAGAGAACATTTTGGTTGGAACATCATTTGACATTTTCAAAGCTACCAAATACAGGAAGACCATATGTAGCAGACAATAGAACGGCATATGATGAATTGCACATGATTCTTGATTTCAATCCTTAGAAGTTTGTTTCATATCTATCTGTATCTGTTGTATTGCTTATTTCCTTTCATTACACGGTTTGTTTTAAGAGGGATTATAAAATTAACAAGAGTTGCAATTTGGTCAGTCATGTAATTTATTATGAGTTAATGACTTCTTTTAAACAAGGGGAGTATTCCATGGAATAGAAAAATGAATTGAGGGTATTTTTTTAGTGAACAATTTGCAGGAGCAAATTTATTTTAAACAAGGGGATTATTTTATGGTGGTGTAATTACTACGCTTGAACAAGTTCGAACCCCTTTGTAATGAATGAGCTGGACATCCGGAATTAGCAATGCTTTGTTTGACAAATTAGCCTTTTTATCTACAGACACGTTTCACTTCGTTGTGGCTCGCTCATTGTCTTTTAGTTTGTATTTGTTGTTCAGTTGTCATGGTTGTAATCTTGTTGTCAAGGCAGAAGTTTTCTTTGTAAAGTTGTGACTTTGTATAGGGTATTCAGGTCTTGGACTCCAGCCTGTGAACACCAGATTTGGACTCGCCAATCTGTGACTACCAATGTATGAAATGCTGTATTTTGAAGGACGAATTGGCAATATACACAAAGAAAGGACATCCATCTTCAAGTTGTTTTTGAGCTAGTTTCCCCCATAAAAGAACCAAGGGAAATTTTCCACCCCTTTCTGTGGGCTTTTTTTTTTCATCCAGTTAGACCCCCTAATGGAAGGAACCAAGATATTTTCACCCCTTTTTCGGGAGGAACGAAATGAGACTCGGATATGATGCACTACACGAGGTACTTGTTGGGGATAAGGTAAATGCTACCGGGGTAAATGATAAGCGTGGCTTGACCCGAACAACGCGTGTACAACGGGAAAGATAACTCGTCGCTAAAGGATTGAGAATAGAACTTTCATGCCGCTTTTTATTATTTTGTTCGGAAGAGAAACTTTTGACCCGCTTTTTAAGAATTTTTCGGGAGGAAAGTCATTTAAAGTAACCTTATTTTAAGTGTTTTTCGGGAATTTTTTTCCCGAAAAGTGCTGCCGAAAGTGGCCCATTTTCCTGAGAAGATTGGAACGAGCATGTTGTACGGTTGACCCCTGAGTGGGGGGCCGGGGTGAAGATCGACTAATCACTTCGACGCCGCACACCAGCGCAACTCCAACAATATCGTCTTCAGATTCGCGTGTTCGCCGTTTTTATTCCGTGCTTTGTTCCGTCACACGTCATACAGGGATTTTAGTTCTTCCGTATTAATCGAAGTCTTTCACTTTCAGTGGCGGACTGTGATTTCGAAAATCCTCGTAGACCTACGTGTGGTTGGTCACAATCTGATAATGATGATTTTGATTGGACAAGAAATAAAGGTGGGACACCTTCCAATGCTACCGGTCCTGTTGGAGATCACACAACCAAAGGTAAAATACAAACTTGTGCCATAACATAGGAGAAGGATGGCGTCGCTTGGGCCAGTCAGTCCAGCAACAGCGACAACATTCTGTATAGTTTAAAATCCAGATTCATTATCAAACATCCTTCATCTCATTATTTATCTCGTCGTGAGTTCTTCTTCCCTCAGTTCATTTTTTCTTAGTTTAAAATATAGTAATCTTTAATTTAATTGACCCTGCTTATTCTCTCCCTTTCTCATGAAATTACCAAACCTGACAGGGAAACAAGACTGTCATGATGTGGACAATGAAGTGAATTTCAGACATCACGTCTGATAAAGAACAAATGACTGATCCATTTTCAGATGGTTATTACTTATACATCGAGGCAAATAGTAGGGGTGGGCGGGACAAAGCAGGATTGTTCTTCCCGATGAGTAATATACACACCCATGGCGGGGGTTGTCTGAGATTCTATTACCACATGTTTGGCGAGGGTATTGGAGGTCTCTGTGTTCGCTGTTACAACAAACGAGGGATGTTGGTTCGTCAACCGTTTATAAAGCGAAGAAATCAGGGAAACAATTGGTGGTTGGCGACAGTTGACGTAAACTGTGAAGAAGATGAGACGGTAAGTAGCAATGCCATGAAGACTCAAATTACAAGTGCCAATTATACATGTACTAGGTGTATCAATATGGGATTTTGTCGTTAAAAATTATGTTGGGCCTAACGTGGGTCGTGTAGCCTCCTTTTGAAGACGCCGACGTCAGCTTATCAGCTGCACAGCATGTGACATCATGTCGAAGCATCTTAGTCCAGTCAATCTACGAAAAAAATGGCCAAACCCTAAACAAATTGCAACAAGAGTTTTTTTGGCGTTTTCTGGTACAGTTTCATGTGCTCTACAACATACTAAAAGTCCCAAAAAATCCCATCCCCGGAAATTGGTCAAAATCCCGTTTCCATGACAACCGACCATGAAAATCACGATTTTTGTTAAATGGATGTACATTCTGTATCATATGTGGTATTCAGTTGATCCAAGTATGAATCCTTGTATTAGAGAAGGTTGCCTAAATTACCGGTACATTGCCGACTTAGGCAATGTTCAAGGTCAAGGTCAAAGGTCAAGGTCAAGAGAGAATTTTAACTTTTACGCCAATTAGCCCACGTCCTTAAGTCGTCCTTATACCGTTCTGCGAAAACGTCGTGTTAGAGTCAATCTGAACACAGGTTTAGTTACCCTTGGTACCCAGCTTTCAGAAAAGTCATGGTGCCAAAAAATATTTTGCCCGCAACGGCCGCTAGGACGTTTTGAATATTGGGAACTGACTTCATCATTGGACGTCAGTCAGACGCAGCGACTGAGCTTTGTACAGGAGAATGGGCGACGATGTACAGCTAACTTTTGAACGGTTGCATTTACACCCCATAAATGTATTACCAACAGATAGAAATGTGGTGCCTCGGAATCAGACAAACATATTTTTAAATGTTTTCAGTTGTCATGTAATAAGAGAGGGCGTTTTTATATAAATTAACACAAAAATGGGTCAAAATTCATAAAAAAGTCATTTCCAGTTACGTAACTGCTTAAAAACTCCAAACAGTAGGCTTATTTGGTTCCGAGGTACTATGTTTCTATCTGTTGGTAATACATTTATGGGGTGTAAATGTAACCGTTTAGTGGGGCAGATATGTGACATGTATGTTCACTTCCGGCAGAAAGTGCAGAAATTTGCTTACAGGGGTATTTTTGTGCGTAGAATCCAAAAATTGCCGGATCCAAGAGGTCTGAGCAATGGGTCGGCCGCCATCTTGAATTTTCAAAATGGCCGCCACGGTGAGAGGTTGGAAGTCACTAAGATAGCTTCCAAAGCACTCACATCACTGAAATTTGGTAAAGAGGGGTATTTTGGTGTGCCGAGTTCAAAAATTGCCTGATCCAAGAGATTTGACAAATGGGTCGGCCGCAATTTTGAATTTTCAAAATGGCCACCACGGTGAGAGGTAAGTCACTAACATAGCCTCCAAAGCACTCAGGTCAATGAAATTTGGTATAGAGGGATATTTTGCTGTGCTGAGTTCAAAAATTGCCGGATCCAAGAGGTTTGACCGATGGGTCGGCCGCCATTTTGAATTTTCAAAATGGCCGCCACGGTGAGAGGTTGGAAGTCACTTAGCTAGCTTCCAAAGCACTCACGTCAATGAAATTTGGTATAGAGGGGTATTTTGGTGTGCTGAGTTCAAAAATTGCTGGATCCAAGAGGTTTGACTAATGAGTCGGCCGCCATTTTGAATCTTCAAAATGGCCGCCACGGTAAGAGGTTGGAAGACACTAAGATAGCCTCCAAAGCACACAGGTCAATGAAATTTGGTATACAGGGATATTTTGCTTTGCTGAGTTCAAAAATTGTCGGATCCAAGAGGTTTGACCGATGGGTCGGCCGCCATTTTGAATTTTCAAAATGGCCGCCATGATAAGAGGTTGGAAGTCACTATAGCCTCCAAAGCACTCAGGTCAATGAAATTTGGCATAGAGGGTTATTTTGCTGTGCGGAATTCGAAAATTGCTGGATCCAAGAGGTTTGACCAATGGGTTGGCCGCCATTTTAAATTTTCAAAATGGCCACCACGATAAGAGGTTGGAAGTCACAATATAGCATCTGAAGCACTCGATTGAATGCAATTCGTTATACAGGAGTATTCTGGCTTTTCATTGTCTGTTCTTCCTCTGTTCTAATCCCGGAAGCATTGTCCTGAGCAGAAGCATAGTTGTGTGCATGGAACATTTGCCACGAAACAATTGCAGTTTCCAACGCAGCGTTTTTTTGCGTTTGCATGAAATCAACGGACGACATGCCTTTGGTGCCTCTGGCATCACCGTCTAGAATGGTTGCCACCCATCTTTGTCACTTTTCCCCCATTGGATGGGACAGGGTATATTTCCACAATAGCTTATGCCTCTCCTTTGTAAACACCAAATGACTGATGTCAGTATTCGTTCTACATCACCATGGACATGATGGAGGAATTATTCCTCCAAGATCTCAGAAATACTGTTATTTCAATGAGAGTTTGAATCCCCCGCCTTTTGGTAAACTGTCCGTAACCCAAGAACGCAATGAAAGCGAACACGGCTAAACACATCAAAACCACACTCCAGGCAGAGCTGATCGGGGGCCATATTTATGAAGCCTTCGCAACTTTGCGTTCAGTGAACAATAGGGCATGTGCAGCCAAACAATAGATTTGCGTGAATGCAAAGTTGCGAAGGCTTCATAAAATATGTCCCCTGCTCAGTAAGATGTTCAGATGATCAAATTTGGAAAACCACGTGTCGGTCTGATCCAGTGCGTCTGGGTGTCGGGGCATGTCCTTGTGCCAATACAGAAACCCCCACAAAGGGCCAGGAACTTTATGGGGTGTTTTCGGGATGGATTGGAGACTTTGATAGAGAAAATTTCTGTTTTCTGTTTAAGGCTACGGGTATACTGAACGCGATCCGTCGT
>NMRB01004747.1:0-14745 GCA_002633025.1 Notospermus geniculatus
ACTGGTTATGCTTCCGTTCCGGACACCTTCATGAGAGGAAACCCAAAGATTTGCTCCAAAAAGTACCAAATACAAGACGTACCCCCGTCTACTTCTCTCAGTGTGTAGCAGGAATGATTATTGATCTAAAGTTCCTATGTCTAACTTGTTTCTTACCTCAAAGTGGACATATTTTCAAGAAATTTCGGAGCAATGAAAACAGCACTTCATCAAACGTGGCCGCCATGATGGTTCTTCAAGTCCGTGACGTCATGATCGTGAACCCCGTGCCAGCTCACTGGGCCATTCTCCAATCGCAGGGCTTTTGGTCACGCTCCTAATCATACACTTGCATGCAAAGTGTGTGCGAGCGTATAATGAGGATCGTGGACAAACCCTGCAATGGGAGGATGCAATTGGCGAGACAATGGGCTCCCCATGAATCGAATGCCAGACGCTTCACCCATTGACCACTCCCGGTGACCACTGCGACCACAGGAGTTATTTTTGGTGGAACAAGCTATTGAAATACGTAACAGGACTGATGATCTTCATGTAGAATGTGGCGCAATCGTCGTTAACATTCACGTAGACATTGCTAGTGGAAATCACCTTTTATTAGTCAGTCTTCAACTATTAGTGAGGTTTCGCAAGCGCCCGGTTAGCCCCTACGATGAGGTAATCTATTGTGTGGGTACATGTATACCCAACCAATAGATAAACGTTGTCATATGGCCTAACCGGGCGCTTGCGAAACTTCACTAATGTCCCCTTGTTTCTCCCCTCTTGTGGAGAAACAAATGAGAAGAAACTGGAAAAGATAAATTATCGGGCTCTGCGTTACGTTTATCGGGATTTCTAGAGTAGCTATGAGTCTCTCTTGGAGAGAAGAAAAAGAGAGCTTCTCTACACCTTCAGCGAGTCAGACTCATGGCTACAGAGGTATACAAAATCCTAAATGGGTCAACACCCAAATCCTGTCCTCATTAGTGAAGAAAAGAGAAATTTCTTGTAGTCTTAGTTACATGTACCAATTAGGCATTGAGACCGTTGCTACTCATAAAAAATGAGTTTGAAGCATGTTACCTTATCTGATGAAGGGTTAGTCACGCTTTAACAGCAGGTTGAACTTCTCAACGGTAATGGCGGCTATTTTTGTTTCGACATAGTATCAGTCCAGCCTCGGTGATACCACTGGCTATATAGAGGTTGGACAGGAGACCAGTCTTACCAAGGAGATACTTAAATTGAGTCACCTAATACATCCAGTCGTGCTTTAAAGTCACTTCATGAAACAGGCCCCAGGTCCGCTTAGCATCGCTCCCTAGCTCGCACGCACGCTGCGTGCGTGCGTGTGTACGTGTGTGGGCCGTGCGTGCGTGTGTGCGAGCTAAAGCGCGATGCTGAGAGACATGATTTCTTCAGAATTCGGATAAATGAACAAATTAAAAAGAACGTACTAAGTATTTTCAGGTAGATATTTTAATGCAGAACATGTTATAAAGGGCGTTCTGTTATATGTTATGAGGATCGAAGGAAAAGGCAGTAAGGCGATCGGAAAATTTGAGGTCCTATCAACAGAAGACAAATTTTGAATGCACAGTAGAATACATTACATGTACAGGTGACTACAACAAGTCATAGTTTGCCTTTTCCGATGCTGTCGTACAAATGTATCTCTTTTCGGCAACTGAAGCTATTCGATAGAAACAAAGCCCAACCGTCAGTAAAAACTCCAATGCTGAGTCCAATGCCAATACACTGATAACGCAATACGAGAACCAAACACAAGTTACACATTCGGAACGACCTGAGGCGAACTGCTTATCTGTCCACTGGGCGGCGTATTTCACCTCGGACACAAGTGCAAGGCAGCCATATTGTTTATCAACAAACCCACGTGACCGACCGTGGGACTATTTTTGGCAGAATTTTGGCCTGTTAGTGTTAACATGTTCGGCCTTATTTGGTGGATAAGTTGAGGCATATTATATATAAACGTACCGGTATCTCACCCAAAGTGCCAATTATTGATCCAATAACGCAACGTTTCTGTGTGACCTAGTTGGTTCATGCGTAGGATTCTGCAGGTGTGATGAGGCGACCGCATCCAAACCCACAGAAACTCAAGGGAATCGTTGCGCATTCAAGATGGCTGCCTTAGAATTGCGTCCGAGGGGAAATGCGAGTTGTCACGGAAATTGCCGAGCAGTTGCCTTCGGAAGTTCCGAATGACAAGTTACACTGTCGTCCTATCACGTGACTGTGCTTGAGTCGGGATGGTCACGTACATATTCTTCTTCTTGCCGCTTCCATTCTTGAAGGTGTAATTATTCGAGTGGCTGTTCCATGTTGGTTGGGGATCTTTTGGAAGGAAAGGACTCCGGCTCGGAGAGTCCATGTTACAGGACCGTCTGCTGAGACGGAGTGAGACCCTCGGACTAGTTCGGCTGCCACCATCGGTGGTAATGCTGGTGGTATAACTGTGGTGCCGTGATGGGCGCCTGTAGCCTCGACGGCGACAGCAGTAGCGGCAGCTCATCTTCAGGTGGTTCATTACTTCTTGATTGAAGAAGCAGAAGATGAGTGCAACAAAGAATCCCTGGAAATAATACATCATAGTTTTGGCAGTGTTATAGATTTAGAGAACCAAAGAAAAGGGCAAATTACAAGAAATACAAATTCAAATAATTTGTATATCTGTGTATTTGTTGGAATATGAAATATGAAAGGACTATTTCTTGTAATTTGCTCTTTTCTTTGATTCTCGAAATAATACATTGTTAGTAAACATTGGTGTTTAAAATGCTGATGATATGTCATGGAAAGCACAGAGCCACCATTTGGTTTCAGCGGCGTAAACAATCCCATCTTTCCCTCACTCAGCCGTCCAATGCAAAAAGGCAGTAACTTGATTTTTCATAGTTTTGAGAAACATTGATATAGAAAATGTCAGGAAATCCAGAGCAAAATACAATGCAAAAAGGCAGTGCACATGCTCACCTGGGAATTCGTTATGAAGTAGTGGAAGGTGTCATATAGTCGGAGGCCCGGAGATCCATTTGGAGGACGATATATTGTAACAAATGAACACCGCCTTAAGGCCCTTCCTGGAAAGAGAGAGTACTCGTTACTTTTTCACAGATTATACCAGGGGTCATATAAAGGAAGCTGAGATCAGCGACTCATCACGGATCCTACAACGAGGAGAACTTTGCGGGTAGGCAAGTCTGTATTTGGTGCGTGCAAAGTTGCGAAGGCTTCATGAATATGCCCCCAGATTTGTACGGTGGAAGAAGCAGTTTCAGGCCGCTCATCGATGATTGGTAAGGACTTACCTAAAGTTGCTCGGCTCGTTCGGATGCGACTGCAGCCGTGATGTGATAACACGAAGGATATTGCATAAAAAACACAGGTTTACCTGAAATCGACGATAGCACTGTTCAGGAGGTTCTGGACAAGCATTTCGGAATCTACATGTAAATCAGACTTATACATAAAGGAAAAATAGCTTGAAGAGATGCAAGGGGATTTTCTTCGGTCCCTTTTCCATAAGTGGCAAAGTAGGCCTATACGACAGCTACATGTACAAGACACGATGCGGTGACTTGCACAAAATCGCAGCGACCTGGCTTTGCCAAATCTAGCTCCCCAACATTATCATTATCATATCAAAAGCGTCAGTGTCTCAGGACTTCGAAGATATCAACAGCCTGCTGTGTGGACAGCAATGCCGACCATCACCCAACGGGAGACGCTGCGTCCAGGCAATGCCGTTGTGTCTGGCAAAGCAATCGCAATTTTCAAAGTCAAGACTTACCAAGAGACACAACATGTTGGGGACATAGTACAACCAATTCCACTGACCGTATGATAGCACCCAGCAACTGGAAATATCAAAGAGATTCCTTTTGAACGGTAAGAAACAAATTGCTGGAGGCAGTGACATTGAACCAGACGTTGCGGGAGGAATTTCTCTCCGTCACAAACGTAACTGGAGGAGGCGTCAATGAGGTGAAATTTAATATATGACTTTTATTAGAAATCCGTAGAAGATGGAGTATCTGACTTGTCAACATGAGATGATAATGGAGATGAATTTTGTGCACTGAGAGATACCTATAAGTTTCATTCTGCCATAGCAGGGCTTTGGAGTCGCTTATATCTTAATACGCTCACAAAGTGTGAGTGGATGAAGAGGAGCGAGGTAAAAAAACCCTTGCTGTAGGAGGATAATAAGTCCATGACATCTAAAGGTCATGAACTTGGAGTGATCGCAAAGCATTTGGTCATGACCGACAAAAAATGCCCCACCGAAAACATAAGTTTCTTACCTGTCATTTGCATATAAAATTCTGATTATGCCGTAAATAGTTACAGGAACAGCCGGGATCCCTATAAAAGAGGGGAAGGGCAGCATTAGAATTGTCATTGTGTTGGATGAATTGTTAAAACATTTATAAGGCATTTAAAAAGGAGCTTTTAAAAAGAACATCGCATCCTGTTTTTTAGTGCAGCACGCTCATCGTTCCGTCACCAGCATCTTGGCGAATTTCTTTCTGAATACGGCAGTTTTAAGAGGATATTGGAGATGGATGGGATATCCCATCTCCAATATCCTCTAATATCCTCTTATCTTTATTTGAAAAAAGATATTTGTTTCCTTCGGCATTAAAAACGAGGCGAACATCCTCTGAAATCTGTTTTAGGTGATGGGCTTTTTGAGATTCGAAAACTGCCTGCTATTGTCAAGAGGCAGAGCTTCGTCGTATTTCATTTGGTTCTAGACGGGCTGCATACTGCATACTGTTGGTGATAGATAAATTGAGATCGTATATAATCGTGCGTGGCAAGTCCTGAGGATTCAGTGAAACTGCTAATCGCCCTTCCGAGAAGTCCAGTTTAATTAAAATTAACTGCCAGCTTTTCAGAGGGTTTTTTTTCGATGAAGTTCGCTAATTTGGCCGTGTAACGGTTTCAAGTGTTTTGGACTCCGTAATATATAAATCTTACCCCATCCTATTATGTAGAGGGGAACTAGATTTTCTGGCGGACGAAAGGCATCGCTTAACAATCGATGAAGATAATATCCTTCGCAGAACATCCAGAAATAATTCGTACTCGAGAAGTAAATCTTGAGAGCTGAGAGGACCTGACAGCCGAGCTGGAACAAGAGACCAATCATTGTGGAATCCATCAACCATTAATTAGCCAGAGAAGTGCAAAAGGATGTTCGGTTGTTGGGTATACTGTCATTGCTCTGAACAATCCAAGATAGCGTTAAAGGGCCTGTCACACTGAAGTAATTCTCAAAACGTCCTGCCCCGTCCTAAAAAAATCGTAAAACGGGCTAGAACGTGTAACCCTTGGCAAAATAATGCCTCCATGTTCTGGAGCACCCTTCCCGTCCATGAAGTTTGTAAAAAGACTGTAAAAAGTTGCCACTACGTCCACTCCGTTCGCACACAGTTTGAGCCCGTTCGGCAAAATTTTCAAGAACGGACTGAGAACTAGCTCAGTGTGATTGGGGCATAACGTTGAGGCGTGTATGTGTACATTACAATGTACATTGTATAATGCAAGAGTTTCAGAAATCGTTCCCGTATGCCCCATCACACTGAGCTATACATGTAGTTATCAGTACGTTCTTGAAAATGTTGCCGAACGGGCTCAAACTCTGTGCGAACGGAGTGGACGTAGTGGCAACTTTTTACAGTCTTTTTACGAACTTCATGGATGGGCTCGGACGGGAAGGGTGCTCCAGAACTTCGGGGCATTATTTGGCCAACATTACACGTTTTAGCCCGTTTTACGATATTTTTAGGACGGGGCAGAACGTTTTGACGACGACTTCAGTGTGGCAGTACCTTTAGCGATGAACACTAATACCCCCATCACACTGAAGTCGTTCTCAAAACGTCCTGCCCCGTCCTAAAAAAATCGTAAAACGGGCTAGAACGTGTACCCTTGGCCAAATAATGCTTCGATGTACTGGAGCACCCTTCCCGTCCACGAAGTTCGTAAAAAGACGGTAAAACGTTGCCACTACGTCCACTCCGTTCGCACACAGTTTGAGGCCGTTCGGCAAAATTTTCAAGAACGTACTGAGAACTAGCTCAGTGTGATGGGGGTATAAAGCGAACGCAATTTCTGACGTACATTTGCAATGTAAAAAATAACGTTACGTTTACGTACAGAATTCTGATGCATTCTTGTCTTTGTGTAGTCCTCGGTGACGAGTCGATTGCGTTTTATCAGAACTTCCCATATCACCGCACATATCGCACACATAAGGAGTGAGAAGAAGAAATTCGTGTGAACTTTCACCCTATGCTGCCTGCGGAGGGTCCTGAAGAGAGATAAGACTCGTCAGCAAGCAAAACCGTTGTCGAACACGTTGGGCCTCATCTTCGATAATCGACGGCCGATCTGCTCACCACTGCGTTACATCGCACATCACCCTTCGAGAAATTGACCGGTCCGCGGCGTATCGTGGCACGATGCCAACTTTACCGGTCGGCCAATCATATCGCACTTTACATCGGGTCTTCGGCTACCACTATTTGTACCACGATTCAAATTTTACAACACCGGTTCTGATTGGCCTCCTCTTCGAGAGGCAGCGGATTCGCCGCGGACCGGTCAATTTCTCGAAGGATGATGTGCGATGTAACGCAGTGGTGAGCAGATTGGCCTTCGATATTATCGAAGATGGTTGGGCCTAGGGCCAGGTTAACTAAGCGGGGAATCCGCCTGTGATTTTCAACCTGATTTTGCTTTGCGACTGGGTTGTGTTACAACTGGGCACTCGATCGCCGTAGTGGTCTAGCTAGACGCGATTTCCACCACCAATGGCGAAGATGTGACCAATTGCAGGTCGGCGACCGGTATCAGTTCCTTGCGGTCGTATTCAATCGCAGGTAGCAGGTTGCAAAGGAGAAAATCAGCAGTGGGTTCCGAGCTGAAGATTGAGCTATTGACGTCTGGCGGCTTGTTTTTTCTTCCGCTGAGATATAGAACCGTTCCATTGTATCACCCATTTAGATTGCAGTATATCCGAGCTATACATCAAAACTGCACTCAAGAAGGATTGGTCGGCATCTGTTCAGGTGCCACCCCTGCCTGGCAGAGCCTCAGTACAGGCGGAAAATCGCATTCGACTTGAATTTCTGATGGTGATGATACTCTAAGAGAGACCACATTTTTATCGGCAATGCCAAATTTTAAGGCCTTATATAGGTATACGTCACATTAACAGTCACTACATAATCGTGTGTGAATCGAATGAGAACACAACACAGAATAGACAACGGCAACATCTACATCTAACACCCATGCCAGCCAAGAAAATAAGCTAAGCAAAGGTTCGGTAAATGCAGTTAGAATTTAGTAAATTAGTTTTATGTTAGTTTACAGGAATTTTGCAAATATTTATAATGGCAAAACAATAGACATCGTCGAAAGGTCTACTTTTTCCAGAATGTCTTTTTCCATTTTTAGATCATGTAATGCTGAGATTTAGAATGCTTCTCCTGAATTCACGAAAAGCTTTTAAAGATTTGTAGATGAGTTACATTATCACTGCACTTTGACTTAATGTTATCTGAAAGTACATTAATGTTTCAGCCATTTATAGCTCATCTTTCTGTGTTGTTAGAGTTAAAGGGTGTGACAGGCATCGAAAATCGAGCGGTTGGAAAAAGATGTTCAAAATAGACGGCTGAAAGGTGCTTAAAAGCAGATTTAAATGCTATTGATATCAGTTATGGCCCATGTCTACAAAAGCCTGATAAGGTACATGTAGTACATGCAGCAGGCAACGTAAACTATTGCCCAATTTAGCATCAGATTAGGCTTAGCAGGCTTTTATGAATATGGACCGCGCCCGTTGATGGAAAAAGACAGGTCTCCACCACCCACGATCGAGGGAACACGGGACGGATAACTGGAACACTAGCCGTACCCTATACAAATGTGTCGTTTGTGGAACAAAATCAAGCTGTTATTTCAAATCCACATTATACCCACTGATCACCAATGTCCACAGTGAGGGAGAATCCTCTATCTCATAAAAGCTCGATTTTCGAACATTCTAATTAGAGTTCTCTACATTTTAGGCATACTATAGGAGGAGGGTTATAAACAAAGCTTCACAATGCTCCGATCAGCTGGCCGACGGTATATGGATGTTTCATCAGTCCAAATTTTGTCATACCAAAGGTTCAATGTGATGACACACTGAAAGACATGCACATGAGTTTGAAGGCAACCCCGCAGGGCCGAATTTCAGAAGATGTCTGCTGAATAAAATAAGTCATCTGTGTCGTTTGGAAATATTTAGGCCCCTTTTTAAAGGGTTTCACACTTCTGTGAACACTATAGTTAGAACGCAAGAGGCCTATTCAGAACGCAAAATTTGTCCCAGATTTGACAACACAGGTGCAACAGAACACCATTATTTGCGTTCATGTTCTCCCCTGAGACACATTTTGCGTTCTGAATTGGCGTCTTGCGTTCTAACTAGTGGTCACAATAGTGTGAAACCCTTAAAAAGGGGCCTAAATATTTCCAAACAACAAAGATGACCTATTCTATAGATAAATGTTTGGAGGATAAGTACATTGCAACATTCGCCAAAATCCCCCACACGACAACTTTACGTATTAGGACTGAAGAAATTTCGCGTTCTGACTTTTAAGAGTGAAGGAATTTGTAGTCGCTAATACCCCCATCACACTGAGCTAGTTCTCAGTACGTTCTTGAAAATTTTGCCGAACGGGCTCAAACTGTGTGCGAACGGAGTGGACGTAGTGGCAACGTTTTACAGTCTTTTTACGAACTTCGTGGATGGGAAGGGTGCTCCAGTACATCGAAGCATTATTTGGCCAAGGGTACACGTTCTAGCCCGTTTTACGATTTTTTTAGGACGGGGCAGGACGTTTTGAGAACGACTTCAGTGTGATNGACAACTTTACGTATTAGGACTGAAGAAATTTCGCGTTCTGACTTTTAAGAGTGAAGGAATTTGTAGTCGCTAACCCGTTGATCCACAGTCCATGTACATTCTTTGTTATACCCCCATCACACTGAAGTCGTTCTCAAAACGTCCTGCCCCGTCCTAAAAAAATCGTAAAACGGGCTAGAACGTGTACCCTTGGCCAAATAATGCTTCAATGTACTGGAGCACCCTTCCCATCCACGAAGTTCGTAAAAAGACACTACGTCCACTCCGTTCGCACACAGTTTGAGCCCGTTCGGCAAAATTTTCAAGAACGTACTGAGAACTAGCTCAGTGTGATGGGGGTATAAGATGTATTAAGATCAGGTTCGTGTGAATCTGGCTTGACGTTATCAACTCCATCCAGACTGAGAAAGGTTCCCTTCAGAGCAATTTATTCTTCGCGAGGTAATACCTACGGCCGGCTGATCGAATCTAGCACTCATCTATAAGCCATACCAACCCTACCTGACACCCACAAGCATAGTGCGCGAATCTGACGTCACAGCAATATTATTCACGTGACCATTACTTGACAAAGACGACGACCGCCGGGAGACAGGCTCTATGTCCGTGAATCTTAAGGTGCGAGGAGGGAGAAACATTGGATATAGCGAAATTATGAGACATCGCGTCATACCAGGATGAGGAGTACAATGTACAGTACATCTGTAAGACTTGGTTCCTTGACTTTAGGACGTATGCTGCACCTTGGGCTTGGGCTAGGCCTATAACCTGGCATTGGCTCAATCTGACGAGTGGAAAAGTGGGATATACACTAGTGTCGTCCATGGACGTCCGTTACCCCAAATTTTGTCCGGTTGCTTCATACCAGGCCCTATCATTGTGTGGTGTCGTGGCGTTCCTTCACCAAAGCCAAGGAACCAAGTTGTAAACAAAGTCAGGCTGAAACTAAGATGGCGCCAGCTAGCTAAGGCAGATGGGAGTATTGGTTCAAAAACAAGATGTAAAGGAAAGCGCGGGGATCTAGTATAACTTTAACGGCGCGATTTTTCTGCAGTCGCTGCTGTAGTCGTGCACATGCCAACCATCAGGACGAACTAAAAGCTGACGGAGGACATGCGCGAGACTAACAAAGCGCGCCATTTTGTGTCTACCTGACCAAAAGGTTCGAACTCTTGCTACTGTAGGTGTTATATGTATTTGCCATTGAACTTTCTAAAATATTAGGCACCATTCTACATGTAATTGTTTTAGAGGGGAATTATTTCTTCATCATTAAGCTTGATATTAGGGCTGGATATTTTTGATACATCCTTGTATATATTTAAAATAAAAGTCCATTTAATGACCACCTGGTCGTCAACCTCTTTCGTGTGCTTTTTAGTGTTGTTAACTAAGGTTTAGGTTTTCATGCAGTTACTTTTTTAATTTTTAAATAATAAACCTAGCCAAAGCTATACCACAACCAAAATGCTTCTAATTAACCTTTTATAACCTGAGTTCGAACCTACATGTACTTCGAGTCCAGCTTTCAATCCTACATTCTAAGAAATCATACATGTATATTGGTCCTACATTCTAAGAAATCATACATGTATATCCACAGGGTCTGAAATCTTAATAGATACCGTAACATTCACGATTGTGAAATTTATCGACCTTTTTTGCATTGTTTTTACCATTTTGTTTTCACTTGAAGCAACTCCGTCTGAACAATTTCTGTCAGTAATTTGTCATTCTGTAGTAATTGGCCATCAATTTTTCGACTTCAAAGTACCTACACTGACACATAATTACATGTTTTCAGCATTTTATTAAAGGTGTATGGAGGAACTTCCATCTTAATTGCTTGCTTTTTAAGTCACGTGTTGCTTCCGTCGCGGATTGATCACGTGTCCGGGCAGGATGAGACCATGCTTGGGGATGGTTTTCATCGGCCCATAAAGAAATATTCCTTTGATTATAATTTTTGCACAGCAATCTTAACGTATTGGTAATGGATAATTTCGACATGTATTTACATAGATACTGGAATGAGTACAATTTTACACTCAAAACCAGTGTAGGCTTTCATTCAACTTGGCTTGTTTGTTATAATTTGGTCATTTTCAATTACGTAGATCACTTCTTTGGTGTTAAACAGAAAAGAATTTTTTTGTACAGTATAAGTTCAAATAAGTATTCAGAAAATTTCTTCTGATAGTTTTTTTGCTGTAATTAGTACATGTAATTACAAATAAAGCTTACACGTAACAGCTGTTGATTCGTAAAATAACACAGAGCCATGTAAAAAATTAATTTAACATTTAACAAATTTTGAGAAGACATTTGAAAAAAAATCATCCATCAAAAAATGATTTTACGAAGTAGTACATGTAAAACGAGATCAAAACAAAGTCAAATAGATGAGTGTTTAAAAAAAAATCGACATACTGTTTTTCAAAAAAATAAATTTTTGATGATATGGTTACATACAGGCATGATTGAAAGCTGGACAGCCCGTTTTGGCTAAAAAAGCCACGCATATACTTACAACTGCTCGCCGTCGCTTGCGAATATCCACTGAAGTCTAGATTTCATAGAAAGCAGCAGATAAAATAGAGCTCTAAGTGCGCCGCAGGGGGCGCATTTCGGGGTGGTGCGCGTGTCAGGGGCATGTCAGTTTTTATGATGGCCTGTCTTGATTTGGGGGTGTATCGTTACTGAGTCACAGGCTCGACACTGTAATGTCTTGTAAACCCTATTCATTTTTAAAATTGGACATCATGGAGGTCCATACGTTGAAGATTCCGTCATCACAAAAGACTGATGAGCCATTTCATTTTCATATTTTACAAGAATATCATCGAGCCTGTGCCACAGCCGACTTTGGCAAATTTGCGTTCGGTCCCTTCCTCGCGCTTCCATGAGTATTTGTGGTGGCGAGCCATTTTTGCAGATCTGAGGCGGCTAGCACGAAGTAGTGTCACTGAAACAGCACCGAAAAAGTTTGCCTCATGAGGTAAAGTTGCCAATAAAACTACCAATTTCTGTAGCTTTCACGTAAGTCTCGAGGAGGTAACTCTTCGAATATGACGAAGTTCATTATCCGGCCTGGATGCCTAAGTTGTTCGAGGAAGGCAACCGCACACCACCTACCATATACGCGAGCATCGATAATATATACATATACACTGCCTCAAAGAACAGCAAACAACTAACCCAATCGCTGTGTGGAACATCAACCTCGTTTTCAAGCAGAAAATGGCCGTAAAGCATGCTGGGAACACAGCAATAATTCGATCACGTGGTCATCAAGCTGCTGTATTTTACGTGTTACGTTTGGTCTTCCGCCTTGTTAAATACTCTATGTTATACCAATATTTTTAATATCAAAATATCTGTCAGACATGCTATTTGTACATTTAGTTTATTCTTGTGTTCCTCTATTTTAGAGTCAGTCTTAATATGTTAACCAGTTCTTTTACGTTTTTCTGTGGTTCAACTTAACCTTTGAAAATACCAAAAGTAACGCTGTTTGCGTCGTCGCTATTTTCAAGGTGTAATGGCTGGTATTCATAAAAGCTACATGTAGCAAATGATTTTACTTACGATTTGCACAGCATGGTCCAATGTAAATGCACTACAAAATTTGAAGTAAAAGCATTTGCTACAATGTAGCTTTAATAAATATCAACCAATAATTTGCCAGTATTAATGCTGTAATGCACTGTAAAAATCGTCCTCACGTGTTCATATATGCATCTGGGTACAAAGTACCATTGTCTTTGCTGATAAATGTAGTACTCATGCTGATAAACGGACCCAAAGCATCCTCCACGGTAGAACCAAGTAGAACCCATTGCCATGGAATATTTTTGAGAGTAGGTCCGTCTTCCTCGCAGTGAGTTTGCTGTACCCATGTTACTTCCCTGTACCCATAGGTTTGCACCCACGGTACAGGACGATTTTTACAGTGCGCACGTTGTTGATGATTTTCATATCAACGTATGGTATAAATGACGGCAAAATACCGTTCGGATTATACGGCACCGATATTTGAAACCTTGAATATGGTAATATGTTCTTTATCTCGTTAAAATATTCATCAAGCTAGCTGTATGTCAACCCATTTTACGGCCATGTAACCAAATGGATGTTGCATCCAAATGTTATCTTTTCATTGACTTATTTAGACACACAGATATAGGTCGGTGGTTAATGTGCAAGTTAAACACTTCGCTCTTAACACCAAATTTCCACAAAAGTTCACAACAGCACCACCGATCATGCTTAAGACATTATCATATCGGACCAAAATGGATCTGACAAAAACAGTATAACTTTAGAGGTCTTCTTCATCCGTGTGGGCCTTGGAATGGACTGGAAAGAACTCTTATTCCACTGCCTAGCTGAAAACAAATCACACGTAACAAAGTAACCAATCGAATTGAAGCATTCTGCTGACGTCATCGAATATTTAATGAGTTAACTGCGGGGCAGCAACTTGAATATTTATTCTTCCTGCTGGTTTTCGATTCCGAAGATTTTTTTAATATTTCAAGTGTTTATTGACAAACAATGGAGCAAACCAGCTGCGATGCAATTTGGCAACTTCGGCGTTTCGGAAAATATTCTATTCAGACTTTTTAAACTCCCTAATTGGCGCTCTGAAATCAGATTTCTGCAGTCGTCAAGGCTTGAAATCGAAATTAGTGCACCGAATGAGGATAAAGCATTTTATTGACAGATTTGTTGCACCAATATCACAATCAGAGCCACGTCGTTACCCATTCATACGACGATTCCCCGAAGGAGGAGAGTGAATTCTACAGGGAAGGCCACCAGCAAATCGTCCAGAAAAAAATATATCGAATACACAGTACCAGTCTTTTTTTCGGGCAATAATGAAATGCCTTTCAAACATGCTGAATATTCACCAATGAGATGCTGTTTTCACGACGCAGAAAACAGCCAATCAGATGCGAGATAGTTCGCGTGCTTGTTATTGAATTCCAGTTGTTAATATGATTATTATGCATCCATAGCTTTGTGACACTACAACATGGTCCAGGTCCCTTGAACAAGGACAATTCTGTCTTTTGTTACCAATTGTTCTGGGGCCATTTTGGACCTTCCTATGCATCAAGGTGCGAAGAAATAAACTGACTTTCTCAGAAAATTAGCGTTTCGCAAAAGTAGAAAATAAGCATCAAACGCGTTGAACCATGACGGATGTGGTGTGTATTCAAAGCATTGGTGCATCTAACTATCTACATGTACATATTGTATACGTATTTAGGTTGTTATATTTGGAAGCAAAATAAACGTTGGACGAGGTTGTTACCTGTATGACATGAAGATGATGATGGCAGGCACCAGTAGCATTATGCTCAGGACGTTGGTTCCAATGTTGACGTAGGCACCCACGAGATATGCCTAAAATGAGACGTTCGATCAATGTTAAAAAAATAAAGGATTTGATAAAAGAACACGTTTTCAACTTGCAACACCGTAAAGGATTGCATCCATCAATGAAATGGTCCATGGACCATGTGCTCACCCGTTTGGACATACATGTAGTGTAATGACAGAGAGCAGGGGCGTCGGAGCGTTTTGCCTATGGATGTCGTCTGGGGGACTGAATTTTGCAATGGAACTGGGGAGCCTCACGCGACAAAGAAAGGTGCATGACACCAGCGCCGAGCGCGAAGCCGCAGCGGGGGGAGGTCTGGGGTCCTCCCCCAGAAAAATTTTACGATGAAACACCCTTAGATGCGATTTCCTGGCATCTGACAGCAGATTATAGCATCTACAATACCATA
>NMRB01004747.1:19202-31405 GCA_002633025.1 Notospermus geniculatus
ATCATGGAGAATAAAAATCATCATCATGGAGAATGAAATCATCATCATGGAGAATAAAAATCATCATCATGGAGAATAAAAATCATCATCATGGAGAATGAAATCATCATCATGGAGAATGAAATCATCATCATGGAGAATGGCCGAGGCATGAGGCATCTACCTGTATTTTCCTAACACTTTGAAAATGTCGTAAAATTCAATAAAGTGGGGCTTTAAAGATAATGTAAACTAAATAATGTATCACGACTTCATTGTTTACATTCAATGTTTGTAAACATGGATGTTTACATCATGTTATTTGGACTTTTTGGGACATGCCAACCCACCAAATTGAATACTTTTGGTGTCAAAAGAATTTTTAGAGGGGCACGCCACCAACAAATTACTCATAAGGCAATAAAACACTGGACATAAACAAACAAAATGTAAATAAACAATGATTTTCGTGGCCCGCGAAAATACCCGTGATACACTATCTTTAACATCATAGATTTCGCTTGACCTATCAACATTTAAGTTCAATTTGTGCAGTTGTTGTTAATCCTTTTCATCGTATTCAATAACAGTTTTCCTCAAAAGAGATCCTCTCCATTCAAGTAACAAAGTAACAAAGCCAATTTGCAACACAGGTGAAAGATTTCCATAAATCGTGATTCGAACTCTTTCCTTGTTAAAAGTCTCATAATTTCTCATTAAATCTTCATCAACATTTCCTTCAACCATTAAAGCAGCTGCGGGTCCTTAATGCTTCTTAGTTTTAAATCAATCACAAACGTCACTTCCTGTTTAGACGGTGTCAGCAAGGATCGAAACATTTGATTGGTGAAATCAATGTCACGTGTTAACTATCCGACAAAGCATCTTTGTTACTGGGTGGTGACGAGGTGATAGAAAATAACGTAGGCCCAAACATAATCAATTTTTGAGAAAATATCTTGAGAATAGTTTTTGGTGAGCTGGACTTCTGGCTTTTTCACCACTAAAATCATCACACTTTCAGCATTGCTCACCGATTTTTCGCCCTTTTCCTCTCACGTAATCTATTGACTATTGATGCATATTCAAATCATTTGGGGTCAAACTGTGTCCCGAATATAGAAATTTAAATTAATTCATCAGCTTAGTATTTTTTTGTAGGATTTTTTGAGAAATTTTCGAGGTTAGTTTTGAGGACACCTTCTGATTGGTTATATTTATCACATGATGTCAACGGCCCACAGATGTTTCAGTAAAATATGGCCGCCATCCGGTTTATCACTTGAGAAGTTCGATGCGCTGTGATACCATTACTAACCCTCTATCAGGTAAGATACCATACTTCAAGTCAATCATTTAGGTGTAGCAAGAGTTTCCATGCCTAATTGATAAATAAGATCATTCAATACATGTACATGTACGTAGATTCAAACAGTCTTGTCGAGCAGTCCTGATCGGTGTGTTCACTTATGAACTAGGTCAACATCATAAACATCCCGTGCCGCTTTATGCAAGCCTGGTTTCTTTGGCCATCGATGGTGGCGCTCACTGATATTCACAATGATGCCCCTCCACTTAACACCAGCGAACCATTATTGCGTTAAACTTGTTTAATTCAATAGGAAGGTTTCGAAATCAAACGACAAACGTAAACGTTAACGACAACGTTATTTTTGTAACGAAAATGCAATATAAAATCTGGTTAATGTGTAGTACGAAAAATAACGTTGTCGCAGAATTTACGTTTATCGTTTGATTTCGAAACCTCCCTAATATTTGGTATTACACGGTGGTAAACACTACAAACCTCTGGGAAAACGACCAACAGGAGGACCACTGTGCACGCCCAAATTGTATCCATCATATTAGTTGTCGGAGCAATCGGCACAGGACATTACAGCATCAAAGAATTCTGAAATGAAAAGAAAGAGAAAAACGTATTGAAAATGAAGTTCGACAGAAAAAAAGACTTGTGGTAACTGAAAATTCCTTTCTTATAAATCTCATCGCTATCATTGTCATAAAAGTTAGACACTTTTCCTTTGAACTGCTTGAGTGTTTGAGGAGACGGCAGATGCTTTATTCTTTTGATCAATGTCTACGACGTACACTATTGAATGTTTGCCGATATCCAGACACGCCTCAGGCATATTGATAAAGTTAAAAACTTTGTGTTGCTTCGATGAATCTGCTGGCGAGGCGTGTATCCAATTATCTTAGCCTTGATGCTAACCTAGTGGCCCGCAAGATTCACCATCACTTTATAGCTGTACCTAATGGCAGACAACTTTACTGTGTTACTTTTAGAGCAGAGTTGTTTTTAATATCATTATATTCCTGAACTGCTTGAATGGCATTTTAGAAAGGTTTCCGAATTACTAATCCAATTTTTTGGCTACCCTTTCTAGATTTATTTAACACGACGTTTCCACCAATGTTCCCTGGTCGTTGTCAAGTGTAGAATTATATTCCTGTTGAAACTGCTCGGTGCTCAGAATGAGCCCTTTTTGCACGAATGTATAGCTAACAGGCACTCGGTTTTTGCTCATCATCCAACCAAAAGATTAACATATCCACCGTTACAATAGCATAACAACATCGCTGCCTAGAGCTGTCATTTTTGCCTATTCTCAAAGTATTCTTGCCGTTACAGTAATCACACCTCCTCCCACACGTGTCACTAATGAAAGTAACGTTACATTTAGTTTTTGCGCCGGTCAACAAAGCGGTTTACGATTCGTATTGTAGTGGCATCACTGCTCAGTGCTCGGCAATATTACAACTGCAATCAATGCAACCATCGAGGTCACTGATATACGAATGCTATGTCCTCTCAACATCCTTCTATAACAATTACCTCATTGCACTACCACAAAGGTATGAATTCTGATCTTTTTACAAGCCCATCTCTTAATGCAATCTAATTCATCTTAGCTTCCCCGGCCCTAAGCTTTCCCCTCTCCGCCGATATCATCAGGTCTCCGTTTTTAAGATTGTGTAGTCAGTGTCGTAATGGAAATGCCCACGCAAGTACTAAATACATTGCTGGCGGATAACGCGTCTGCAACAATCCATTCAATTAACAAGCTGCGAAGGCCAATCCCATCCATATTTTGCATTCGACCTGTAAGCATCTTTGTGTTATCGGCCGAGAGAAATTAGTCATGGAAGGAGCAGTAAGTAAGCATGGGAAAAGTTTAGAAAGATGACTGGTGCGCATGGAAACACATCGTTTGTATCTCTTCTATAAACTCCCCCTCGAGACCCTGGTTACCTTTTTCGCCGGGCTCCATACAGAAAGAAAAAACGATCTCATCTCGAGATAAAATAAATCTCCAACTCTTGTCCCTAAAATGAGTTTCTTTTGCAACTCGAATAGACACAACTGGGTCTCCACTTGAGATGACATTGTCTCCAACTGGTTAAAATGATTCTCAGCTGTTTCCTCTGATCGCAAGTCGGACACCAGAACCTCCACACCACCGAGCTCCTCGTATGAGCAGATTTTGGTTCTCTTCGACTGGAGAACTAAGAAAACTCAAAATGAGTAGTCTTTGTCTCTACTTCAGAATGAGACTCCAGTTGCAGTTATCTCCTCGATGCAAGAGAGCTCCAGCCTTAGAAAACTGGTACTCATTCTGTGTTCGAGTAGCAAAGAAACTCATTTTAGGGACAAAATAGTAGGCTGGAGACTCATTTTATCTCGAGATGAGATCGATTTTTTTTTCTGTGTACCCTGAACCCACGGAAAATTACTACGAGAACGATTCACCAAATTGGGGTTCACTGCAGATTGATAGTTTTGGTGCTTTGACGTGGCTTATACAGAAGTTTGGGAAAGCATGTATGGATCGGTGTAGTGTCGAACAAAACACACAAACATGCACGGCACCCCTCATCCTGAAAACATCAGGGGTTCTTAGCGCTAGCTCCCTTCGTCATCGGTGTGCGGTGACGAAGGGACCAATCGCTAAACACCCCCTGATGTTCTCAGGATGGCACCCCTGGTCTCTGCCTCCATCCCCATTTTAGCCCACGCGGAAGACGACGCGTCTTTATAATATGGGTGCAGCCTACTTAGTACCTAAACAGAAGATTAGCTGCGTAATGTCAATAGACANTCGCAAATCTGACGAAACACGTAGTACGAAATACGAAATTTAACTTCATTTCCAGGACCTAATGTATTTCTGGAGATGGTTGGTAGCACAAATGTCCCTGCTGCCAGTGCGTCGTTTAGCATATCATGTAAGACCGAGAGAGTTATGGTGAATCTTGAATTTTTTTAAAAATACTTCGTATCTAGCCTACGAAGTGGAAACGAATAAAGATAAATTTCAAAGTTTCATATACACCGTAGTCTGTCGGTCTAACATTATACGCTGAAAGACGCTCTTCCAGCAGGCGATTTTGTGGTACCAACCACTCCTCACATTAAGTCATGGAAATGAAGTCCAATTTCGTATTTCGTACTTCGTGTTTCGTCATATTTCCCAAACTTCACTGAAGATTTCGTTCCCAATGAGGAACCCGCAGAACTACGCCACGACATGGCGCTGTCAGTGTAAGACCCGGAAGTCCTATTTTCTAACAGTATTTCCATTTACTTCTTGCCCCAAAATAAACCACTCTCTTTGGTTCAATTTTGAGTAAATTAGACTGTCCTGTTTCATGTTCAAAGTTCTCCATATATCACTGCTTTGTTTCCTCAGAAATGCCACAGGATGGCAATACTGACAACGTCTTTTGGGGAAATTTCCACGGAAAATTGTGCAGAAAAATGTACACATGCTTTGACGACGTGACGTCAACAGCGAGAAAAGTGACGTCAGTACGTCATTCGAGTCTTTTACTGACTGCGCCATCTGCAGTCATGCGGGTTCCCCATTGTTTTTATGGCTTGCCGCAGTCGCCGTCAATAGGAAGTGGTTTAATTTCAGTTTCCTGCAATTGTCGTATCACCTCAATAGTCGATGTGCGTGGTTCTATTGCTAAGTTTGCCCAGCGCAAAAAAACATAAGGTGACATATTCCAAATGCAGCTTCCACGAACTGCATCAAAGCGACTATTAACTGAGGTGACATTTACACAAGCGACAAGCGGGCAACAAAAGGATGATGCACACGTGTCAATTAGGGTTGCATTTGGGAATCGACTCGCCTGTTTGGTGGCTTGTTCTGGTAAATAAAAATAGAAGTGTGAAGGTTTCATGACGAGGAGAACATCAAAGGCGATCATGGGCATTAAAAAGGTTACAGGTTGACGAACTCTGTGAACAAACGATACCATTCAACTCAACAGTATAGTACTGCCTGCAGAGCAGCGGTGTCTTCCAGCAAGGTGCCACGAAGTTTAAGACTGACTTCTATAAAGGCAGTTTTGACTTCTATGAAGTCAGTTCTGACTTCTACGAAGCCATTCTGACTTCTATAAAGCCAGTTCTGACTTCTATGAAGCCTGTTCTGACTTCATTGATGCCAGTTCTGACTTTTATGAAGCCAGTTCTGACTTTTATGAAGCCAGTTCTGACTTTTATGAAGCCAGTTCTGACTTTTATGAAGCCAGTTCTGACTTCTATGAAGCCAGTTCTGACTTCTATGAAGCCAGTTCCGACTTCTATAAAGCCAGTTCTGACTTCTCTGTCAGTATGGCTTCTGAAATTGAAATTTTCGATCGGAACTAGCTTTATCAAAAGTGTGGGTGCGGTCGCCTGATAAGGCGTCTAATAAACACGTCCAAGGAACACATCCGCACAACCTACACCCGAGAATGATCGATGCCTTTCTTCTGATTACTTCGACAGTGGTAGACGTACGGACTAATGACAACTCATGATCAATCATCAGACACCATTTCTTTGTCTCACCAAATCTTGCTTCCTTTTCTGACTCTAGGAAGCTTTTCCGGAAAGAAATTACTATTTCTCAGGTTAGAATTGATGAAGTCATTTTCCACCAGTTTAATTCTCTGAAATGCGACGTCTCAATCTGCTAGGGTTTACACTTCCGCCGCCGACTGACGGCGACACTCGTTGGCAGTTTTATCGTTTCAGCCGGCGTCTCTCAGCCATATCACTCATCTACGGCGCCGTCAGTTTCTATCGCCTTGCCAGTGTGAATGACCTAGAAGCTGTTTCCACGTCTTATAATAGGGTTGAAGGGTTTAAAACGACGTTATGATATAAGAATGCACTGATTACCCTCGTTTATACACAAATTCAAACTCATCTGAATGCGATATTAAGTCGTCATTTCCCCAAATGTTATTCAATAGGACAGCGGATGAGTCGTGGGGTCGTGTCGAGGCAATTTCGACATCCCGAAACGATCGCTCGGGGTCCTATCGTATTGCTAAGACATTCAAATCACGCTCCAATAGGATTCGTTTCATTAAAAATTTAATCCGATTCCACCATTGGGAAAAGATGATGCATACGATAGGCTAAATCCTATTGGCTGAATTCAATAACAATCGAGATATGTCCAAGAAAACGGTTGGCCTGTCTATACCACTGACGATATAAGATCTCCAAAGACAATAGGGCCCGGAAGAGATTAGCTTGAGAATTGCATTGTGCCAAGACGCCTGGTACAGGGCGTTCGTTCGTCTCCCTGGACGCTTACGAAGTGTTATTAGAAAATTGTTTCAGAGCCTGTGGGAAATTTGCTGAAATCGGTCTCCCCTGCTGTCATAAGAATGGACACAGCCCCGTCAATCAAGTGTTACACTGGCAAACTTCAGGGTATCGATGCTTGCCAGATCTAACAGTCGCACAACACAACGACCAGTATTTTAGAATGCTCCTGAACGTAAAGGAATTGCTCAAGGCTATTGTTCTCAACAGGAGAACAATGGCCTAGAGGAACTCCTTTACGTTGAGGAGCATTCTAAAATACGGGCCTACGATTAGGTTACCTTTTGGTGAGTTCCCTTTATAGTACTCCAGAGAAGTACAACTGTGTCTTGCTCCGTTAGCAAATCTTTCTGGATATGTTCTCCACGAACGTTCCGAATCACATGCTTTCGATTACCATAGAAACAAGAGAAATTCGACAAAACTTCCTAGTGCCATGTGCAATTGCTCAAAATAACCAAGTACTGTACATGTATGTACTGCATTCTACACTTCGATGTCCAGTAACGCCAATTGATTCTACAACGACGAACGCCCACAACAGAGAGACTCTTAAAGACACTCGAGAATAACTAGCATCATGAATGGTACTTTATCCTCCTGCTAACATTCAGTGGTCTTCACTGGCACTTACTTCAGAACTTTCCAAAAAGAACATTTCTAATGGCTCAATTGCCCCCCAGAAGGCGAGTGAAGTACTGTTATGTATTGATAATCTACAGTCCAAAATTATGTTCTGTCTGCTTCAGAGAAACCGGCAGCGTCGAAGGACCACGAAACGATTAACAGTAAATGGACCATTTCCCCTCCGTGGGTACTTTTTAGCTTAAATACTGAAAGAGCAATACTGGTTTTGGTATTAAGGGGAAAGCGGCAACAACTCCGAACGAAACTTATACAAAATGTCATATCATGCTTCTTTTTATGGGATATCTCTTGACGATGACTAATGGCTTACTCGTGACAAATCGATTCTTAAACTTTAATGGATTGCCACGGAATGCCATCGGAGATGACATGAGTTGTCCCGGAATGTCACCATGCAGACACGCCACTCACGAATTTTTACAAAATCTGCCGAAATGCGTCTGCAAACTGCTCTAAGTTTTCTTTTCCAGCAAGTGTCAGACAACAATCTGTTGACTTTTTTTCAGAAGTGCATTAGCCGAAAAAAAATCTGCATGAAATTGCATTAGTACAGTCTAACGCCTTGTGACATACGCAGTTTCATGTTCTTATTTATAAAATGATGATTTTTTTATTATGACGTATGGCTTGTGTTCCTTTGTGCACAAAATCACGACTACGAACAGAAAATTGATATACATGCAACACCAAGAATATATAAGTACCAAGAATGTGCAACTTTGAATATGTGCCAAAAAGTGAGTTTAGTAAATTACCTCTGGTGACATTGTAACCGAATGGATCCTAATTTGTGAAGGATTATTGTGTTGAGAAGATCATTACGAACAAAATGACACCTCCCATAGGTACATTGTATATGCACTCAGAAATACAACCGAGCTGTATGTACATTGTAATTGATCTCAGAGTTGGGCACCAAAATAAAAAAAAAATTGAATGCTAGTAATTTGTCTGTAACTTTACATAAGAATATTCATTATATTCTAAATAATACAATTCAGTCAACAACCGTTAAATCTAAACATTTGTTATTTAATTAGAAGGCCCATAATTACCGTACACCCTCTATTATCAGAAAAATTAACGTAATGTCCACCCTTTTGCTTTATTAGTAGTTATACATACTTCGTACTTATATATATATTCTTGGTAATACCAATGACACTAATCAATAATATACCTTATAAACTATACTAAGATCACTTCACCTTCTTCACGCCATGGCTCGATGTTCACACCCAACAAGTCCTTTACCAAAGTGGTAAAGATAATTTACTTAACCAGTAAAGTGACACTCGTCGAGAAGGAAATCATAGCTGGCCCTTCAAATATATTCAACAAGGCACAATTGGGTTATCTTTGCTTTCCAAACACGTCAAGAGGTGTTGGAGAAAATTTTGAGATATTTGAAAGGTGATGGCGGTTGGTAAATAAAAGTATAGCCCAAGGCCACGACGTATGTTTTCGAGGCGTATAGGTGGTTTTTCCTGAGGGCATATTTATCGGAGAACAAAGTGCGAGCTTGTTCCATGTCAGGAAATACTCACGGCATCTCTGAGAACATGCTGCTGTTCGCAGAAGAGAACCGAATTTTCGCAGAACTGACCGCAAATTAAAGAGCCAGTACATGCATTATCTCGTGGCAGCCGACGTAACCTTTAACCTTCAGGCAACTTTCGTTTATGCGTGCTCGACAAGACTGTTCAAATCTATCTATTTGAATAATTTTAGTTACCATAGGCATTGAGACTCTTCCTGCATATAAAAGAATGAGTTGACGCATGATAACTTACTTGATAAAGGGTTAATCACGCTATGAGAGCGCGTTGAACGTCTCATACATGTATATCCAACATAAAGCACAAAAACGACACACAAAATGATAGTAAACATAAAGTCGTCTCAGAATTTCGCAAAATTTCGACCCCAACCTAAACTTTTCACACCTTCCTGTTTTCTCAGGGTTTCTTTATTATCAGAGCCATAATCGGGATCTAGCTCATTCACTTCTGGGATCTCTACTAGAAAGTCCCTGAGGAAGACCCCGGTTGGGGTCGAAAACCTGCGAAATTCGGAGACGCTGAACTTCTCAAGTGGTCAAAAGGATGGAGGCCAATTTTGTCAGTTAGGTTTCGACATAGTATTAGTCTAGCCTAGGTGTTACCCCTGGCTTTGTATGGGTTGGACGGGAAACCAGTCTTGTCACGTTGGTTCCAGATTCCGCCGCCAGGGGAGGGATACTGAGGCATACCTCATGCATACAGAAGCACTTTATCGACGCGATGTTTCATTCAGGTACTCCTGACCGAAAAGCAAACGCTAGAGTCGCATGAGAAATCACCTGTTGTGTGAGCCATTCACCACCGATGCATGTGACCGCATACCCAATTACTTCCTAATGAGGGTACTGGAGGCTGGTCACGTACTTATTGTTTATTAATCATATAGCGTACGTCCTGACTAGATAATTGATATTTGCACAGTTGTGTTTGCTTCTTATCTTGTGGAGATGTCAAGCAGAATATAAGGCGGCGGGCGCGAGGGTTCAAAGAAGATGATCTTCAGACATCGATTCCTTCTACCTAGACAACGACTTTCTACCGAACCCCATACAAATTGGGGACAAAACAAATTGTATTAGAGGGTAAACTACCGTATACCGAACATCTTCTACTTTTTCAACTTGTTCCTTCCGTCGACTTGGCCTAGTCATCGTTCGACATCTTGTTTCTCCGACATTTCTTGTGAACGCGCGAATGCAAATACATGCAGGCCTACAATAGGAGCAGTCAGCCGCGCGTATTGCCAAAAGATGGCAGCAAAGTTCTAGCGGGCCGATACACAGGAAAATCCACGTGATTGGTGCTCAATCAATAATATGCATTGAATTGGGCCCTAGTGACACCTATTGGTCAACTCACTGACAGCTCCTATTGGAAGGCCAACTCGTATTCAGGGACCAATCATATGTTTTGGTTTGCCTGTCAGTTCAGTGCGCATGCGCTAAATCCCCAAAGAATACAAGACAGGCAAGAATGGTCCATGCACTCGTCGTTTCGACTATTTTCCTTTCCTCTACCTCTTTCATCTCTTCCTCTACGTCTTTTCGTTTTCCCCTTCCTCTATCATTTTTGAAAATCGACGCCCATATTTACCCCTCTTCTTTATTTCTTCATCCTATTAGTACATGTATTTCTCTGCTTTTTCTAAATGCTGTCACCCTATTCATATTCTACTTGGTATTTACATTCTACTACTTCAACTTTCGTCGACGGGATGTCTGCTGACCACTCACTCCAACCAATGTAATCTATTGCTTTTTCATGTTGTGCGTCAATAGAGAAGAAATGTAAAAAACGACAATGATAAATCACCCCGTCAAACGATTTTCAACCCCATTAAATCTCATATCAAACCATTTTATCACAAATTTTTATGAAAAGCTCAGCGGTGCCAGGGTAGTCATAAGCTGAGATTACTGATTCAGAACAAACTCATTCGTTGTTTCAATCTCAGTTTTTTGGGGGCTGGGAGTTGTCGGCGTTGACATCTTTTATTACAAAAGGAAGGCACCTGGAATTCCTGATAAAAGTCCATACGGTGTTTTTGATCAGAATGACAGGACTGCCAATTCCATCGACGAAATTGCTGCATCTGAAATTCATCCCACCCGGCGTGCACAACTCCCCGAGGACACTCTGATTTCTACCAATCACTATTTAAGATTCCTATCTCTAGTTGGGAATCAACTGCTCACTTTTACCTGTCAACCTCGCCTAAATGTTAATCTCTCTCTAAGAATCAATTGCTGTGTAATTGTTCTCCGTGATTAATGTCCTGATTCACACCTGCGCGGATTGCCTGAGAACGCCGCGTCGCCCCATGCTAAGTTGCAAAAATACGCGTTGCTCAGAACCAGTTTACGTCAGTGCCGGTCCATCGGTGAGTGAAATGATCCCAGACTTGTTGAAACCATGTCAGCATCGCAGGAGATCTATGTTGCAGCAAATCGAGGCGATGAGGTGAGGAGTAAATCAAACCTGTCGCATTTGATTCGGTCATTCACCTCATTTCTCATTGTCCAGCACTGCGGCGGTTAGCATGGAGTGACTACAATTTCGAATCCGCATTGTGGCCATACTTCATCGCTGACTACGCAGAACGGAAAATGCTTGAAATTGATGTTTCTATAGCGCCGTGCTGGATTCAAACAAAGCAAGGCCTCTACAGTACGCCATCTTGTGTTGAACGTACGCAAAATGCCCTAGTTCGCTCTCCCATTTTCGATGAAGAATAATCCAAGCAATTCACGGTTGTCATTATAAAGTAGATTCCTTTTTTCGAATGGTCCATTCTTTTATAAGCGCGGCAGTTCGGGATGAAAGGTAGAGAGTTCTAAACGCCTACGGGACCGTCTATGCTGTTCGGTCAGCTCTTCGTGGCATCGTTCGCATTGGCGTTTCGAAAACACTATGCAACAGACTCCACCATAAAACTTACCATACTCTATCCCGTTTGGCGATTGGAGCGAGCATTTTTCTCTGTCGAGTGATTTTAAGGAATTTACAATAAGTACGACAACTGTGCAATTGGTTATTTAACGTTCGTCGCATTCTTCATCCCATGTCGACCGAAATTCCAAGAAATCAGCAAAGCTGCCCTGCCATCGTAAAATTCGCAGTAGCTGTGGGTAAAGTGTATCAAGAGCAAGGCACAAACCCGTCCCTAGGGTGTTTCATCCAGAGTTAACGGAACCAGGGTGGGGGTAGGGATCTTTAGAGGATTTGTTTCTGAATAGATGGTTGTTTTGTGCAACAATGAGTGATAAAGTTATAACTGAAAACGGAAGGTAATAGGGCATGCCCCTGAAGAACTAAAGGCGGTGAACGTAGATCTATAGGCCTAGGCCTAGCTACAGTGACAGGCGAACGCCAACCGACTC
>NMRB01004748.1:0-31393 GCA_002633025.1 Notospermus geniculatus
TGAGAAAATGCACGTATTTTAGCGGATAGTGGTGGTCGTGCCCTTGGTGCAGTCATTCACAAATTTAAGAGTTTTAAGAATGTTGGTTATTACACTTTCAAAAGGTTATTCGATAGCGGCGTAGTGCCTGTGCTTGGATATGGAGCAGGGGTCTGGGGTTATAGGAAATTTGACTCTATTGATAAGGTCCAAGATAGAGCGATGAGGTACTTCGTTGGTTTACCCCCTAGGGCGCCTATTGCAGGATTCCATGGTGATCTTGGTTGGACTCCTCCTCAAATGAGGCACTGGATTGAAATGGCCAGATTGTGATGAATGTTCTGTCTCAAACAGATAATAGAAGTACATGTACACAGAATAACACTGCAGATCTATAACAACTATTACAGAATACCGGTAATACTGAAAGTTAAAGTAATTGGCCAGAGGGGCATACCTTTCAGTAATTACACGTATGGAAGTGTTGTTAGTGATGAACTTTCAATATATCCCTATTCAATTACGAAATAAATTACCCGCTTTCAACGAATGCACTTTTAAAAATGTGTAAATGTGCGCCGCCAGAAAAACGGACAACGTTTCTGGACCGGCGCCTGTGGCGTGATGACGTCACACGAGGGCGAGGGCGGTCGACGTCACAGTGGTGGACGTCAGCAGTCATGTGATAAGACAGACGTAGCGATCATCACTGTAATCAGCTGTTTCTCCGATAAATATGGTTTATAACTGCGTTGTCTACGGGTTTTTTTAAACGGTCAGTTTGGTGTAAGAACTCTGCATGGATTTCCCAATGATTTTGCGATTAATATGCCTGGAAGCGGTTTGTTCGACGGACCATTGCTGACTGGTCCAGCAAGCCCTAATTAATTAATTGTGAATGCCCAACATGCTGCGGGTCCGGGTGGACCAAATGAAATTACAAAATCATGAAATTCACAGGGCACTTGACTGATGTGGTATAGGTGATACAATGCATTTCATGTGCACATTACGTGTTTGGCTCTGCACCCTGTTCCGATCCGACTTTTAGAAAGTGAACATAGGCCTACCTAGGCCTAATTGCCATCAGTTACAGGCGAACGCCCGATGTGGTCCGAATCGGTCCTTAGCTAAGCTGTTAATTTTGGCCTTGGCATATGACGGGGACTGTCAAATAAAAACGTAACACACCAATATTCCAAATCATGAAGCCGCCGTTCAAAGTCCACCACATCGAAGTCCATTTCGCCCTCGGGGTCATCAAAGCCGTAGGCCTATTCAGGATCAAATTGGTATGGCTGAAAACGAAATTCGCGCCTCCAGATTCTTCAAACTCATGTACGGTATGTTGATGAGGTCTTCAGTCGATGATGCAGGGTTGGAAGACAGATGGATCAGATGATATTGCTGATTCCAAATGTGGCGCGAAATTATTGCCAGCCGTGATGATGTAAAGCACGTGACGGTGGTCGAGGGCCAGTGACGTCGACGTCGCCCTCGTGTGACGTCATCGACGTTCTTGGGGACTCGCGCAAATGAGAAGTTTTTTTCGAGGCGGTCTTTTTAAAAACGCTTCATTTTCGAAATTTGTCGGTGTTGATATAACTTTTTTTGGTCTAATATGTCACATTTACTGATAAATACGTAAGATAAATCGGAGAAAATACGCCTCTGGCCAATTACTTTAAATACACGTCTGCCCTCCTCATCCATTAACAAGTGAGTGTCTTTGGAATGAATGTAGAATACCCATTATCGGAAACCATCAATTTGCACTAAAATGTATTTTTCTGGAAATCCTTACCTATATGTGTTATCCTCCCAAACAAATCCCAGGTTCAAGAACTTTGAAAACAGCGCCATCATCTTGTAATTGTTTCCTGAGAGAATCATGCAACTTGGTATCAACAAATTCGAGGCATACATGCCAGGAGTCCTCGGTTAGGAGCTCCATGTGCCGTGCATGTGGTACTTGTGGTTCCCACACTTCCATGACATAACGAGACATGACGCCAACATTACAGATCTAAACACGAGGGCTTCTCCACACTTCACACATGTAGGGCCAACAGCCAGTTTCAAAAGTTCTTCCAGCACCCTATTGTGTGCAATGCACTTCGCTTCCCTAATGACTTCGTTGTCACTGACGCCAAAAGGGTGAATGTCGTCCTGGGTACCCCTAAAGGGTACCCAGGTCCAACCTGGGTATCCCTAAATGGCACCCAGGTACGTAGGGCCTACTGGGTACCCTTTAGGAACCTAAAGGATACCCAGTTTGAAATTCCAGCCTGGTGAGATACCTGGAATCCAGTTTGATGGTACTTTTACCGTTCAGCTCGTCATGCTCGCAAGCTTAACAGTTGGAGATGGCATTATGGCGACCAGAGTGCCAGACTCGCATCTAAAAGAGTATCTCGCCGGTATACCGTCCTACAGAGATGGTATTTTTGTGTCCAAAGGCCGCGAAGTTAAAAGCAAATATGCCAAAAGTCAAACTGACATCACAAATAAATATCAGGTCAAACTTCTTTTCAAAAATTTAGCGGATAATCAGTCAAATTTTGAGATTCCACGGATTGAAGAATGGTGATTTGGCAATCGGCACCACAGCGCACGTACCATATTCTACCTGGATTCCAGGTATCTCACAGGCGGGAATTTCAAACTGGGTATCCTTTAGGTTCCTAAAGGGTACCCAGTACGTACCTGGGTGCCATTTAGGGATACCCAGGTTGGACCTGGGTACCCTTTAGGGGTACCCAGGACAACATTCGCCCTTTTGGCGTCACTGACGTCAGTTGTCATTCTTCCTTTCGCTATATTTTTCCTGGCTCCTTCAGGTGGTACCTATGTTTCATCATGATCATCATTGTTACTTTCATCTGTCTCCATTGCACCTTCATCCTCATCCTTAATCACCATCGACTCCCATCCTGGATCTTCAAAAGTGACATTGATGACGTCATCAATATCAAGATCACTGAAAATTGAAAGTTGAAAACTGGCCATCATACATAAGATTCTGCAGTACATCATGCAATCATCATCTTTTTGACTCGGGTCAATGCATGAAGAGAGATTCAGATTTTACAACATCATCCTTCAACTTCATCATTTACAACAAACTTAAAGTGCCACCGTCAATTATAACATAGATTAAACTTACTGATCAAGATTTTCCTCTTCACTTAGATTCCATCCTTCCAATCCTTCGGCCCCATAACTGAAATTGATAAATACAGAGGGAATAGCTGCAGGTAACTTACTAGTACTCAAGAGGTGATGAAAGGGAAACTTAATTTGGTCCATTTTACATTCGATACCTGTGCATCTGAATATTTTATTAATCAATGAAATTCTTGAATGTACATGTATTGACGCACCTTTCCATTCAACAGGAAATCAAAAAATTATAATAAAGCTTGACAGAACTGGTCAAATGGCCCACTGTTTCTTTCTTGGTACATGTATATTAGCCACCCAAAATTTAATAATTATGATGTAGTTTATCCAAGACAATACCGTACTTGTTATCACTACATGCACAAACCGCTCGTTTACCATTTTTACGTACCTCATTGTCTCATCTGTGGTCTTCATTGGAGTGGAACTTACTGCAACATTACTATCAAAAAATTCGATAACTGCAGACTCCGAAAGATATTCAAGCAACAAGAAATTATTTATACTATTGTATCATTATTGTGAGCAACTGATTTAAAACTTTTGTATGGAAGTCATATGTTTAGAATTAGAGCCTCTCAAAATTTCTAATTCTATCCCTAGATGAAAGACAGGTATCGGATAGGATAATCTAGGATAATTCTCCACCTCCCAATCAGGATGGTTGTGACAGATCAGGTGATGTGAAAACAACTTGTTTGGGACAAACAGCCTGATCAGGATGTTTTTCCCGATCGGGCGAAAAGTCCTAGCTGTTCACAGGTGAAATAATTTTTATGAATCCCCCTGATAGTTCCAAATCATCCGATCATTATTCAAGATGATGTATGAATGTTTTAATAATGATAATAATAAGTAATACATGTAGTTGCCCTTTTCTTGCACCTGACCTGAACCATGCAGGTAACAATTAAACATGCTTACCTTCCAACCTCTCACCAGAAGTAGAACTAGTACTTGCTATGATTGGCAAATCTTCTATTTCTAACATTGGAAAAGTTTTTTTCTGCTGGTGTCTCACTGAAAAATAAATTTTAGAAGAATACAGTGTAGTGAGCCAACTATAATGTACAACTGAAATACATTACCGAAATTGTTACGAAAAAAAAACATACTTAATGCAAAATAACAATGTTTCACGTGAAAAGGCATCTATGTCATACCCACTCAGTTAGGCATACCGGTACTTAACATGCCTACATGTAACAATGAGATGTGTCATGTACCAATATGCCCTCCAGAGGCATGATAATATGGATTCAATCATAAAGGAATCAACCATAAAGGTTTAACTGCGAACGATGAGCTTACTGAGGGATACACTTCCTGTGTTGCCACCAGATGTCTCTCACTGCCTGAATTATGGCTTTACGTAATAGGCACGAGCTTCAACTTTTTTTGTGGTGAAGAGGTACATGAACCTGCCAACATGATGCTTTGAATTCCATTTCTGACGATAACTGAGCTATTTTCACCACAATTAGTGTTCCATGTACAAATGTACGTCAGCTTATTCAAATGTACACCGATGACCCTGAACACACATCGTTCGTGGGGTTCTCATTAATTCAGACCTTTTGTATCATAAGATCAACTAGTCGGAATTCAACAAAATTTGCAGTGAATGTGCAGAAGGGTCTTGCCTAGCACATGGAAACGTCAGAATGCAAATCTGTTGGGTTTTAAAGGGATATTGTCCACATTTATAAAATGCTAAATTTGTCAGTTGAACCTTTAAGGTTGATTCCTTTATGATTCAATCTATACAGCTAATTTAGAATGTTTGAAATATAAAAATATGTCACAAAATATATACCCTTTTCCTTTTGGAGTTTCCATAGGGCCGATTTTTTAAACGATGGCTAAGATAACCATCGGGTTTCATTAACCCTCAGTTGACAATCTGTTTGTTAATCGAAATGAATTTTTCGATTTTATGAATCGTTGATAGCCAAACATTCTAAAAGTCAAAAGGTTTACTTTGAATAATTCACGGTTTGTCAGAAAAGCCGATGGTTAAACCAAGGTTTACCTTAACTATCGTTTAAAAAATCGGCCCATAATCATTTCAGCATGTGGCTCTGGATCAGGATGATGCACCGGTACCATGAACATAGACAATACACTGAAAGAAAAAGTTACTGACATGGTTACAAAAGGATGGGATGGCGTCCAGTGAATGCAGCAGAAAGTCATGTGACTTTGAAAAAAGGGCTATTCTGACAACAGGTTGACTGAACCAATAGACAAGTTGCGAAAATAACCGGAAGTCAAAAGCGGCCATGTTTTCTGACGACCACACTTCTCTTTTTGAATGGCAATCCCATGTACTCCAGAAAAAGCAAATTTACCGTCGTTCCTTTTGATAGCTAAGTATTCCGAAGCAATTTTCCTAATATCTGAATAATGTTTCACATGTGTCGCAGCAAAGTACACTCCAAATATTCACCATCAAGAAGAAAATCGATAGGCCTAGTTTGAATCATAGATATTCAGCTGCCGCTTACAGTCCGTCAAAGTGTAGACTGCAGCCAGCCTCGTTTTCACGCCCTGTTTGGAGGTTTGCTCCTCGCCACTGAGGTACCTCTTGTTCCAGGTGCCGTGTCGTGTGCACAGTTCACTAACCAAACAGGTACTCTGCACTGGAGTACCCAACATATTGCAGTGCTCTGTTTTGGAGCACCTACCGCTTGGGGTCCTTCATATTCGCGGTTTTGGTCTGCAACTTCACCTGAATTACAAATGGCGACCACTCCACTTCGTCGGCTGATGTAAACATGGATTAAATGTTGATTTTCTTTGAAAGCAGGGATATACAGTACAAATTCTTGATGTAGTAAGTAAAATGGATTGACATAGAACACTGTTCGTGTGTTTAACAACACTCAACTGATTGACTGCCTGATAAAAGTGACTTCTTTTCCATGCTAATGGATTCGCCGTTTAAAAAGTGAAATGCGGTCGTCAGAAAACATGGCCGCTCTTGACTTCCGGTGATTTTCGCAACTTGTCTATTACCGGTAGTACATGTAGGCCCTAGGCCTAGTGTGATATCAATCATTATCATGGGCGCATGATGGACCTGGCTTACAATTTTGTACACATCACATCATGACATCATCAACATTATAGCTACCGGTCGGTACATTCACCATACTAGAGAGCTTCTGCAAGCGCCCCGTTAGGCCATACGACTGCGTTTATCTATTGTTTAGGTGCACTCGCACAATAGATAAACGTCGTCGTAGAGCCTAACCGGGCGCTTGCAGAAGCTCACTACTGATGACTTTAGCCTACTGTTAGTGTTATATTCAGCGAATCAGCCCCAACACATGTACCGGTAGGCCTATAGGCCTAGTTGCAGTGTGTGAAACGTCGTCCGTGTTGTGTACGGTCTGACATGTCTGACGGTATGCAGGCATATAATGTGACTGTGCTAGGCCTACTAGACTACTGCTCGTGCGTGTCAGTGTGTGCAGTGACAGTGTACTGTAGCCTAGATGATTAGGCCTATGTAGGCCTAGGCCTAGTAGAAGTAGGCCTATTCTCAGACTACTTCTACTAGGCCTACATATGCCTAATCATCTACATCATACAGTAGGCCTAGGCCTACACTGCACACACTGACACGAGCAGTACAGTAGTCTGGTACTAGTAGGCCTACATGTGATGTACATGTGATGTAGAACATCCTCTCATGACATCGAATACCTTCTTATTGATGAAGTGGAAGTTTCTGATAAACAATCTATCGCCAATAACTTGAATGATTTTTTTTTCTTCCATCGGATCCAAGCTTTCGTCAGGAATCCGACCGTCATCGAAATCCTTTGATACGTATCTCACCAACCCACAACCTATACGATTCTCTTTTCGACCAATTGACGAAGACAAGTTACCGGTACTTAAAATCATTGCTGGTTTAAGACCAAACTGCAGTCCCGGGTTTGATGGCCTCTCATCTAAGCTTCTCCAGACCATCAAACACGAAATATCTGGTCCCTTGACCCTCCTTATCAACCAGTGTATTACATCAGGCGTATTCCCAGATAAATTGAAACTCGCAAAAGTAGTCCCCTTATTTAAAAAAGGAGACAAGTCTCTCATGATCAATTATCGGCCAATCTCCCTCTTACCTTCACTCTCGAAAATCTTCGAGCGGATAATGCATGACCAACTGACTGATTACTTTAATCTCCACAATTTGTTCCATCCCAACCAATACGGCTTCAGAAAAGGGCATTCCACTGAGCTGGCGGCAGCCCATCTTGTTGACCATGTGATCAGCATGATGGATGGGGGTCAACTTTCGGTCTGTGTTTTTATGGATCTTTCTAAAGCCTTCGACACCCTTGATCATGAGATTCTTCTCCACAAATTAGGCCATTATGGGCAAGACTACTCTGCGCTTGCACTGTTGAAGTCCTACCTTTCCTGTCGCCGACAATTTGTTGAGGTTAATGGGACTCGGTCCAACACAAACTTTTTCTCTACTGGTAGTCCAGTCAAACTCTGCTAGGACGTAGACAAAATTGCAACAGAAATGATTTAACTTGCATTGAGATCCTGGGACCCTACTATATAACATACAAAAAGTCCAAAAAAATCCAAGCAGAGGAAAGTGGTCAAAATTGCATAATTATGTTAATGAGCTTCGGCCATTAGCCAGAGACTGAAAAACGCCTGTAACTCAACCAATTATTGCCGTAACATGACAAAAATGCTATCTAACCATATGTTTTCAAGGTCAAGGAATCCATTTAACAGGCTAGTAAACTTCCTAAAGTGTTACATAATGCAGATTCTGCATATATTAGTTACCATACATTGGCACAACCAGTCTATGATCCAAATGAATGTTCAACATTCCTCTCTTGTTCCGTCAAACACAAATTTAGTCCTCTGTGTCCATTTCCTCAATAGGCTTTGGGGAATTAGAACAACTTACACCCTTACACACTCACTGCAGGCAATTGTGCAATCTAGTCCATGTTTCCTGCAAGTGCACTTTTTTGAGTCACAGCCAGTTTTGCATTGGCAACGGAACGAACGGAAAAGGTCTTCCGATGCTGGTGGCAGATCACATTTCACAGGCAGCCTCTGTTCTACCATTTCCCACCCGCCACTCTAGGGGATCAAGCCTTTCAGCCATGCCCCTCCAGTCCTGAATCTGATAGTACGCACAAAGACTGTGAAATTTTGCTGATGCAGCACTTAATGGCAAGTCACGGGCTTCAACAAACTTTAAACTTTTCAACTGTTCAACACCTTTTTGCTATATTGCTTGTAGCGAAATGTGTCCAGGCTTTCTTTTGTGTCACCCCCATACAAACTGACAATAGGAGCTGTCAGCGAGTTGACCAATAGGTGTCTACGGCCCAATGAGGACCCCAGCTCACTGCCTCAATAGGTGTCACCAGTGGTTAAATCTATAGAAATGAAACTGGCAACTCGGTCCTGATCAATTTCCCACACAAAAGCCCTCCATTGTATAGGACCGAGTTTCGGTGTGCTGCCCTCTATCGTAGCTAGGATGCCCATTCAATGCATATAGCGGACCCAGTCATTATTGATCGAGCATCAATCACGTAGATTTTCCTGTAGGCCTACATTTGTCCGCTAGAACTTTGCTGCCATCTGTTGGCAATATGCGCGGCTGACTGCTCCTACATGTATTGCCTTTTCACCACTTTCTATGATATCCTCCTTTTGCACACTTGGCTCACGGAAACGTTCTACAATTCTAGCCAATTCATCTCCCTGTATCTTGGAAAGCGCTACAGGTTTACCAATGTCATAGATCCTGGATGTGGTGTCACATCCAAGAATGGAGTGAACAAATAATAATTTTGAACACGTTGATTCACCTAGTTTTTGAACAGATGCCTGGATATTCCACATTCGGTTCTTTTTTGACTTTGGCTTTGGCTCCGGCCTGAAGCGCAAGGCTTTACCTTGTGAGTCACAGTGATACAAAAGTAAAACCAGTAGCGCTTTCCAAGATACAGGGAGATGAATTGGCTAGAATTGCAGAACTTATTTTTGAGCCAAATGTGAAAAAGGAGGATATCATGGAAAAAGTGGTGAAAAAGCAATTGTCAGTTTGTATGGGGGTGACACATTAGAAAGCCTGAACACATTTCGCTACAAGCAATATAGCAAAAAGGTGTTGAACAGTTGAAAAGTTTAAAGTTTGTTGAAGCCCGTGACTTGCCATTAAGTGCTGCATCAGCAAAATTCCACAGTCTACGCGTACCGGTACTATCAGATTCAGGACTGGAGGGCATGGCTGAAACACTTGATCCCCTAGGGTGGGGGTGGGAAATGGTGGGACAGAGGCTGCTGCCTGTGAAATGTGATATGCCACCAGCACCTGCGGACCTTCTCCGTTCGTCCCGTTGCCAATGCAAAACTGGCTGTGACTCAAAAAAGTGCACTTGCAGGAAACATGGACTAGATTGCACAATTGCCTGCAGTGAGTGTAAGGGTGTAAGTTGTTCTAATTCCCCAAAGCCTATTGAGGAAATGGACACAGAGGACTAAATTTGTATTTGACGGAACACGAGAGGAATGTTGAACATTCATTTGGATCATAGAAGTTTTGCCGATGTCCGGTAACTAATATATGCAGAATCTGCATTATGTAACACTTTAGGAAGTTTACTAACCTGTTAAATGGATTCCTTGACCTTGAAAACATATGGTTAGACACCATTTTTGTCATGTTACGGCAATAATTGGTTGAGTTACAGGCGTTTTTCAGTCTTTGGCTAATGGCCGAAGCTCATTAACATAATTATGCAATTTTGACCACTTTCCTCTGCTTGGATTTTTTTGGACTTTTAGTATGTTATATAGTAGGGTCCCAGGATCTCAATGCAAGTTATATCATTTCTGTTGCAATTTTGTCTAGGTCCAGCCTGAATTTTTCATAAATTGACTGGACTATGGTGTTCCTCAAGGATCTATCCTTGGACCTCTACTGTTTATAATCTACAGTGCCAGCTGAAAGTTTGGGTACACCTTGCGAGTTATGAAGAATCCACAATTGTTTTAAAAATGGATGTGCTTGGCTGGCCAAAATCACTGGAAAATGTTGTCAGGGGATATATAGAGTATTCCAGTGATGAAAATTTCATGTTGCATCCCCCAAAGTTTGGGATTTTTACATGAAAATCACACTTTTTCAAATTCCTGGAAAATCATTCGGAACATCCAGTTTGGAAAAAACTGAAAAACAGATGAGGATTGTTTTTAAATTCCTTTACTCACCACTAAGATACAATTCCATGTCCTTCTGATGATTTTAGCAATTACAGAGCCATTTATTATCACTTATTACATAATAATTTGATATTTGCAAAATGTGTTGCCTGGCAACAGTTTGCAAGTGGTTACAGTCTTTAAAACATCAATCATATCCCCATTTAGGTGCAGTTAGCAAATGACTTGTATTTCCAATGAAATACGACCAATGATTGCCCTGCATCTCACTTGGAACTGGAATCTGACAGCGTTAAATGTGTTGCTATACACAGCAGATGAACAGTCCTTAGATCTTACATTCCTCAAAAATGGCCACTGTTAGCTTTGATAATTGGCCTGCAAACACGAGGCATTCGCCTGATTAGTGTCAGGAGACAGACACTTGATATTTCATTCCAGCAACACTGCAGCAACATCCACAGATTTTCAGCACCTGATGGTTGTTCTCGTCTGACTCATCTATCCAGGTCCAATGATTGGCTGGCCAAGGCATAACCTTCAGCAACCCATCCTGTTCCTTTCTCTCCATGTTTCTCGACCTGGAGAGAAAGGAACAGGATGGGTTGGTGAAAGTTATGCCTTGAGCTGCCTATCTTTACCCTATCGAGCTAGTAGGCCTATGGGATGAGCAGGCTAGATGTGTCAGAGAAGAACAACCATCAGGTGCTGAAAATCTGTGGATGTTGCGGCAGTGTTGCTGGAATGAAATATCCAGCGACTGTCTCCTGAAACTAATCAGATGAATGCCTCGTGTTTGCAGGCCAATTATCAAAGATAACAGTGGCTATTTTTGAGAAATTTAAGATTAAGGACTGTTCGTTTGCTGAGTATAGCAACACATTTAATGCTGTCAGATTCTAGTTCCAAGTGAGATGCAGGGCAATCATTGGTCGCATTTCATTGGAAATGCAAATCATTTGCTAACTGCACCTAAATGGGGATATGATTGATGTTTTAAAGACTGTAACCAGTTGCAAACTGTTGCCAGGCAACACATTTTGCAAATATCAAATTATTATGTAATAAGTGATAATAAATGGCTCTGTAATTGCTAATATCATCAGAAAGACATGAAATTGTATCTTAGTGGTGAGTAAAGGAATTTAAAAACAATCCTTATCTGCTTTTCAGTTTTTTTTTCCAAACTGGATGTTCCGATCGATTTTCCAGGAATTTGACAAAGTGCGATTTTCATGTAAAAATCCCAAAATTTGGGGGATGCAACATGAAATTTTCATCACTGGAATACTTTATATATCTCCTGACAACATTTTCCAGTGATTTTGGCCAGCCAAGCACATCCATTTTTACTACAAATGTGAATACTTCATAAATCGCAAGGTGTACCCAAACTTTCAGCTGGCACTGTATATTAAAGGGCCTCTAGAGGCAGCCAGCATGGCAGGGGAAAACCACGGGGAAAACCCAGGTTGAATACCTCGTACCAGTGATTATTACGTTAAAGTGGCGCCGCCTGGCCGAAGAACCGGTACTGATAGTAGCCTAATGGCGAGCTGCCTCTAGAGGCCCTTTAATGACTTACCCACTGTAAGTGACGTCCCTGAATGTATTTTGTATGCTGATGATACTACGCTCATTTTCTCTTTGGACAGGTCACTTACCGTTCCCCAGACTTCAAGTCTCATCAACTCTGAACTTGATAAATTCAATGACTGGTTTTTGGCCAACAAACTCTCCCTCAACACTGACAAAACGAAATTTCTGCCTCTCCGTCGACAGCAATCCAGCATATCACCCCTTAAAATTACTATTGATAACAACACCATTGAGAGGGTGACGTCGTTCAATTTTCTTGGACTTATACTTAATAATGAATTCACTTGGAACGACCACGTACACCACACTGCTACAAAAATATCTAAATCTGTCGGCATTATCAATAGATTAAAATCAGTTTTTCAAAAATCTGTACTCCTTACTCTTTACTATTCCCTCATCTTGTCTTATATTAGCTACCACTTACTACTCTGGGGCCACAAACACGAGAGAATTTTTAAACTTCAAAAGAGAGCTATTAGATTAATATCAGGAGCTCATTACCTTGCCCACACTTCCCCTCTCTTTAAGAGCTTGAATCTTGTTGCCCTCCCTGGTCTCTATGACATCTCCCTCGCAAAATTTTACCACAAGTTTGTCAATTATCACTTGCCCGCATATTTTACCACTGTACTTCATCTTCCTACGCTCGGTAACGACCATGACTACAATACCCGCAATCAGCACAGGCTCGCCATTCCACTTCATCACCACACTTTTGTTGAACATCACTACAAATACCGAATGGTCAAGCTTGTAAATAGTCTTCCTGCACCAATCACTGAGAAGTTCTACACTCACAGCTTGAATGGTTTTGTTTCGTATTTTAAAAAGCACTTGGTTAGTAATTACAATACTGTCTGTGGTATAAGTAATTGTTATGTCTGTACCCTTTTTGCTCCTCATGTTTAAACCTTCTTAGTGTTATCTTGGAGGAATTATACTGTCAGTATAATTCCCCCAAGGTGTTATTGACGTTTTCTACCTCTTGTCATTTCTTAGATATGCACCATCTGAATTTCTGTTCTCTCAATTTCTTATGTTCTCGGTGGCCTGAGCGGTAGCGGTCTTACGGCCTTGCTCAGGTCTCCGGACCAGCCTATTTATGTATATTCATTTATTACATCTTTTCTTTGTATATTCAGTTCATTTATGTGTGTATCTTATGTTATATTCACGTATTTGTATATACATTGCACACTTTATTTATGGCTATGGTCAAATAAACGGACTATCTATCTATCTATCTATCGTAGGAATGCCTAACCTGTCGTCTTGATCAGCGGTAGCCGCCGCCGCTGTTTCGCCTCTTTCGCCGTCATCACCACCGCCGACAGTAGCACTGCTGCTGACCTGTACCTGGTGAAACAGGCACCTCGCTTCGTGGAAGGCGAGAAGGTGATTGATCCACTCTGCCTGAGAGGGGTAGCCGTCGCGTTTTCGCTGCGTCTCCCACTCATCCCAAGCACTGCCTATGCGTATCCTGGATTCGTCACTTTTTCTTTTAGATTCCTTCACGCGCCTCTTCTTCTCAGACGAGGAGGAGAGTCGCAAACGCCTCCTTCGTTTCTGTGGAGGACTTTAATCAGGTTTATTGTCGTCCGCCATGTTTGTCTTGTCTATCTCAGCATGGCGCAAAGGTTGTTGGGAAGTTTGCGTTTTCTTACAAAATATTCAGTGTAAGAAATTAAATATGTGCAAGTCCACCAGTAGGTGTATAAACATAAATCATAATTTTTCAAGCAAATAAAAAATTAAATACAAAAGTATCAACAGAAATAATTTTATTCGTAGTTACACATCTGGCCGCTAGAGGGACGCCGATTATGAGCCAGCGGTCTATAGTGTCCGGCTTTAAAGCACCACGGTATTGCAACTTCCTGTCGACAGCCGGCGCCACCGGCACCATGCTCCAATACTGTAGTTAAGCCTTTCGCCCCAGTGTTGGCGAATGTATGATTACACTACAATGCACGTAGTAGCATGCGTAGTTTACCAAGTCGTCAATAGAGGTCTCCCTTAACGCGGGTAGGTGTAAAGCCTAGTTTATACTTCGACGCACGACCATCGCTGGCGACCGACGCGCGTTCTTGCGTTCGACGCCGACCCCGTCGTACGATTTGGTCGGCGTCCGATCGCGAGGCTGTTATTACTTGAGTCGTTTCATAACGGGTCGCCGTCGCTAAAGTACGCTGGACTATGAATCAATTCCGCGAAGTCGGCGTCAAGATTTGATCGGGCGTCGGACGCCGATGGTCTTGCGTCGAAGTATAAACTAGGCTTAACGCAGGATTGGGAAGCAATACTGTGGTCCTTTAAGGCCGCCCTTTCCCTTCTTTCACTTCTCGCTTCGGCATCCTGTCTGCTGCGCGGTTTGCACGATTGACAAACTCAGTGAAGGTAGCGTACTGCGCATGCTCAGAAGCCAGGAGCAGAAATCGGAAGTTCCATTTTCGTGGGCGGTGAAAATGATCGGGTGCCAACTTTTGCTTGGCGGTTTAGGACCACTTTAACCCGGTTAAAAACTATATAAGACATTTCCGGGTACAACCCTACCGGTACTTCTGCCGGACTACTATTTCGCCGCCAGGGGAGAGATGCTGAGCTATAACTCATGCATGTAGTGGCAGTTTGAACGGTAAAAGCTCCGTCACGTGGTTTACAGACACAATTGATCTTGTCTCCCCTTTGGCCAAATGAGTAGCAAGGAAAAAATGTGCCTGGGGTGATATATGTTGGATACAACATAACTGCTTTCTGCCCCGGGCTCTGATACTTGTTTTCACGAATAAAAACTCCTAGTGTTATATTCACGTTGTTACTTAATGATTAAAGCAACGGGATGGCTATCAGCGGTCACTCTTATGACAGCCGTATTACGTGAACCTTGTATTCAGGAAGCGACGGCCAAGCGATACAACCTGGGAAATTTCAGGAGCTTCAATCGAGTTTTCGATTTGACAGCGCAGAAGGTAGGAAGGGTAACCTGGTCTTCTACTGCATGACCTGAATGTCTTCTGCTATTAAAGGCGCGCTTGTGCCAAATTGTGATTTACAAATATTTATTCACTGGTATGATGTCTTTACTACGGTGGCCCATAGAGCTCATTGATAAAAAAATATTTGCCTTTGCATTCTTAGGTTTGATTTTTTTCTTGGGGGGGGGGGGGGGNGTGAGAACGTTTCCACCGCCGTGAGAACGTTCCTACCTCGGCGAAGACCTTTCCACCGCGGTGAGAACGGTTCCACCGCGGTGAGAACGTTTCCACCACGGTGAGAACGTTTCCACCGGTGGAAACGTTCTCACCGCGGTGGAAACGTTTTCACCGAGGTGGATCCCCACCACAGTCCAATCATTAAGGGAGTCCCAGTAAAACACCCCTCCTCCACATGGCTTCCCTCAACACCGTGCCGTGCGTAGCACGGGTATTTACTAGTAACCAAGAAAACGACCAAACTAAGTTACTGATGTGTACATCACAGTGGCGAGATTAATATGAGAACTTCTTTGCTGTAGTTGCTGATCACCAAGAAGAAAGGTTCACTGGAACAAGTGCACAGTCAGGAGAACTGAACACAACTGCTAGTCAACGCGGTCGGCGTTACTTCAGTTACATTCGGGTCTCCACGGAGCAACAACTTGACCGTGACAGGGACACGAGGAAAATGGCTGACAACAGCACACATCGAGAACACCTTCAAAAAACCAAGTTCGTCTCAGCATAGTGACAATGGTGAGCACTGACGATGTATAGGCATATGATGACGGCGTACGTCGCCATCAAGGAACAGAGACGACCAACATAAAACCTCGAAATAGAAACTCATATTTTTATAGTGCGCTTGTATTTTTAGTCTTTTCTAGAGTTTTCTAGAGTTTCAGATTGTAAAGTTCCACTTGAAAAAGACCCCGGTTGGGGTCGAAAATTTGTGAATTCTGGAGATTGACTTCCTGCTTATTACAATGTATCATTTTGTGTGTCAATTTTGTGCTATTCTGTATCTTGGACCTATGGGGAGAAAGATGACAAAAAAATGGACAAAACCTGTTTGAATCTGGCTCAATTGCTCTCTTCTCATACATAGGCCTGTTATGTATACCGGTACACCACGATACACAGCCAACAGTTTCGTTTTTTTTTCATGAAAAACCCAGCATATTATCATTTTGTGAGTCAATTTTGTGCTATTCTGTATCTTGTATTTTTAGTCAATGGCTAAATCTCTGGAGTCACAGTTTCAGGAATATCTCGACCGCGATTGCACGATGCTGTGCAATAACAACACGATGATTTGAACACGGTCGTTTTCCGTCATCACCTGCTGGTTTATAGCGTTGAGAGATGGATACAAACCCGATCTTTCTTTCGTTTCCTACCGGTAGGCCTACAGCTTCTTTATCCGAGCTCACGGCATTAGGCCTACTACTGATAATCCGCTTGGTAACTGAATTTACCAACAAGTACATCATGGGAACTATTATCATACTCGGTATTGGTGGAAATGCACTCTCTATTGTCATTTTCTTTAGATGCAGAGGGAAGGACCAGAAGACGGTGTCCTATCTCGGCCCGTTGTCGGTTGCGGATTTCGGAACGCTGATCTATACGGCATACACATGGGTAGCAGGTGCATTCCTCGGCAAAGGCAATTGGAATTTTTTCATTGAACCAGTGTTTTCGGTTTGGGCACACGCCATATGTAAGGTGTTTCGATATCAAAACAGAGTGTGTTCCTGTATCTCCTCGTATCTCATCGTGATGTTCTCGTTAGAAAGATGTCTTGGTGTCTGGTTCCCATTGAAGACACACATCTTAATAACGACAAGGGCACGCCGAATAGCTATTGGTGTGATGATGACTGCGATGTTGATTGCGAATTTACCAATACTGATATACTTCCGAATTTACCGTTTTGGTGGCACAGAAAGACCTAGCTGTTTTTACAAAGTGCCGGAGTTTACAAACCTTGAGAGATATTTACTTATTGAAATCAGTGACAGCTTTATGCCCTACATGTTGCCTTGCTTCTTGATATTTGTATTTAACATTTTGATCATTGTCGGGGTTTCGCGAGCGAGAAAAGCAACAGCAGAAAACATGGCAGTGCGGAAAGCCGATGCCAACAGCTTGCAAAGTCTTCTCTTAGTAAGCTTACTGTTTCTTGCAACAAGTTTGCCGTACTTAATAGTGTGGAGCATAAGTGACTATTTCAACTACATCGCAGGCGGCGGGGGATTCGTCGGGTGGTCACAAGAAGAAATAACGACGATTTTTACAGTTGGCATGTTCACGACGTCATTTTCAATGGTCAATAACTCCTTAAATTTTCTTATCTATACTAGCACCCTCGCGATCTTTCAGAACGAGTTGAGGAATTTGATTATGGGAAAGAGTGCTGATACCAAGAAAAATCTCTCTCGATGTGACTGGCATCTTCGCTACGCTGACAAGAAACCAGGTTCTGGGAAGACATTTGCCCGACATGGTTCTGGGATGAGGTAGGTTGGTGTCGTGAGATTACCTGTTTCAGAGTACACGCGCCTGATAAGCGTTACGTTCATTAGCTCACGTGTGAGCTACAGCCATCACGTGTCGTGGCCGTCGTCGTCCGTTAGCAGGGCCACGTTTGTAACCGCTGGGGCTATTGATCTGAAACTCCCACGTTTGTAACCGCTGGGGCTATTGATCTGAAACTTGGTACATATAGGGTCCATACCTATGTGTCCCGGTACCTATGTATCCCGGTACCTATGTGTCCCGTACCTATGTATCCCGGTACCTATGTGTCCCGGTACCTATGCGTCCCGGTACCTATGTTTTCCGGTACCTATGTGTCCCGGTACATCAGTACCTATGTTCCCATATAAAAAGGAATACTATTTAAAGTCACGAGAAAATTAAAACTGTGCTGAATATGTCTTCTTTAATAAGATAACTTTTAATAGGCCTACAAATGAAATAAAATACTGAATTACATCACTAAAATTATTTTGAATTGCATGTCATATGAAAATTAATCGCATTCTTGTAAAATTAAAATATAAAATATTATTTTGGAAGCCTTTGAAAGCCATTGAAAGGCTAATTACAGTGGGAAACTAATTAAATTTGTAATTACATTAACTCAATCACACAATTGTTGATGAGGTAGGTAATTGTAACAGAATGTCTTTAAAGCCCACTGTCCATTGATGATATTCGAGTATGCCTACGGGTACTAAAAATTATAAATGAGGCTCTAAGGGTGACTTTGGTCATAAGCCACCGATTGCACAGCTGAAGTGCATTACGAACACCCATTTGGACCCCATTTATAAATTTCAGTACATGTACTAGAAAAATCACTAAGTGGGCAGCGGGCTGTTCTCGTTGATAGTTTTGACCTTGGAGGAATTATACTGTCAGTATAATTCCTCCAAGGTTTGACCGACTTAATCATGTAAAAACAAAAAAAACAATTAATAATTGAACATGATGTCGTTGCTGAGTTCAAATTTTGCCAAATTGTCCTATTATGCTAATTAGATCGTTTACATCACGATGTTCCGAACTGAACTTATCCTACGAGTTTCAGCCAGTCAGAAGGCAACGAAATAGCGTATCGGCCTAAAGCCTTCAAAGTAACATCCTCTTTCACTGCTCTTCTGTCAAAACCTTCCAATTGACATGTCTTACGTGGCTTACTGGAAAAAACGCAACGCAACGCAATGCAGCGCAATGGGAGTAATCACTGTTTCCAAATGACTAGCTGATTTGTTATGTCGACGTTAGATGGCGGTGTTCAAATGTTTGACGGCGAACTGGCGATCGATCGATCAATACACGTGTAGGCCTACAGGTCGTCACGACGTCATGTACATCATGCACAGGCACGAGTCGTGTCATATGCATCATGTTTCCAAGCTCGACGTGAAGTTCAAATCTACCTTGGCCTATCTCAATCTGAATGCTCCAAGTTATTAATTTGGCGTGGAGGCTGTTGCTACACGTAAAGGAATGCGTTCAAGAATGGGCTCTTACTTGATGAATGGTTGGTAATGATGTTGCAGCTCGTCAAACTTCGCAAGTGATGAAAAAGACGGCGGACATTTTTTGGCTCACTACCTGTACTTGTATCAGAGCTCAGCAGAGTATCAGTCTAGTTGCCACTAAGTGTACGTAGGTTGGACAGGAGACCAGTATGGGATCATTGGGAGATGCTAGGCTCGCGCATACCAGGTGAGTGCGTTACACCAAGATGGCCATGAACGTTTTAATATGTTGCCCGAGACTATCATGACTGTCGGATTGATACACAATGAATGGTCCCTTGCCGGAAGCATCAATCCTCGACCCTTGCATATGTTATGTGCTTACTACGCCTACCAAAGCAGCGGCAAATGGGTAAAATAGGAACTAGGTTAATTGCGTTGATTGCGTTGCGTTGCGTTTATTCCAGTAAGCCGTCTTACGTTATATGTAACATCAACGAATGTGATGTAGTTCAAATGACCATAATTACAGAGTCAAAGTCATGAAATGCCAGGTACATGTACATGCACTCCTGGGCTTTATTCGTAACCAATGCAATGAGTTACTGCACCCCAGTAGGAATCGAGGTCCCTGTCTCCAACATCAGACTGGCGTTTCAGTCGCACAAGCCTGGCCTCCAGTTTTCGCCACTTCTTTCTCCTTGGTGGTGGTGCGTCTCCACGATCGGCAGCATCAATGGATGTCTCTACAGTTTGCCTGATTGTCCTTCAAGTACCTGATGAACACCCACTGTGAAGGATGCTTCACAACAACAGTGTCATTAAGCTGCCTATGATACATGTAAGGCCGGGTTTACATAGAGCGTGTCGATACACGGAAGACACGCTACGGTACGCGTAGATCAAACGACAGGCCAACACGGCGGTTTACATGGGTCTTCATCGTGCGGTAGTCATTTGACACGGTGCCTCGATTTTTGGCATTATTTCGATTCAGTTTCATGCATTTCCGATGCAAATAAGAAAGAATGTGATATTTGATGAGGAAACATCCTAAAATTCCCAATTACAAACTTCGAAACAACACAACATCTTCCCGCGAAGTCACCACACGCCAAAAAGAACGAGCATGTTCGTTCTCTTCACACCGTGTTTACACTCTACTCTCTACGCACCCCCATGCGTATAGACGAATGTAAACGGCATATTTGAAAATCCATTGTCAGTTAATCTACACACGCATATATATCAACGTACCGTGTCGAGTAATCGTATTTCGTGTCGCTCTATGTAAACCCAGCCTAATGGGAACATTAGTTGAAGAACGTCACTCAAAGCCTCACTGTATTGAATTTTACGATATTTTCAAAGTGTTAGGAGAGCAGGTATATGTGTCATAGCCTCTTGAAGGTCCCAAAAATTATACTTCCCTGATCAATACCTATTTCAAAGAATCAAGCACAAGTTTTCAGTTCACATTGAACAAACCGCTAGCAGCGCTCTAATGTATTCAGATAGACCATAGTACATTTTCCACTAAACTAACGTCAGAGGAGGTAGCACTTTCTAAATTCAATACAGTGAGGGTTTAAATGTGCTCTAGTTCGAATTGTAAACATTACGGTGGGCCACCTATTGTCAACTTCTGGTACTAACAAATTACTCCGAACACTGCCTCCTGTTACTCATTTGCGAAACTGACGGCGCAACAAGAGTCAGATGGAGCCTATCGCGTGGGGTCTATTTTGATTGGTCCGTCCATCTCCAGGTCGTGTTTTGCATACATTTAGTGCACGGCAATCGTATCACTTGACAACGCTGCTTAAGGCATTTTACTTGCTGTTTCAACCAGCTACACTCGCAGTCACGCTCTCTGTTCACTCTTAGCCAGACAGACATTAAGAAAACCGCAATTTGTTATCAAAATCACGAAAAATATTCCTCTCGAAAAGCTGAATCGGCGAATGTACAGCATCGCCATCTTTACAGTTTGAGGTCACGTGATACGGGAACGACCAATCCGCGATCTGATCATGCTGATGACGTAGAACCAAAATCTGGTTCTTCGGTTACTCATGAGCTGACTCTGTATTGCGTCCAGCATGGGCTAAAAATAGCAATACGAGTCAGACGTTCGGACTGCTAACAAATCAGATAAAATCGAATTAAATCTCGCCTTTCACAAATTTTTGTTTGTTTTTGAGCGTAAAATCATAAATATATTTCAGTTACAAGAATATTTATCGAGATAGATATAACAATAGATAACATTAATGTTTTGGCATTCGGAACGACCTGAGGCGAACTGCTTATCTATCCACTCGGCGGCGCATTTCACCTCGGACACAAGTCCAAGGCAGCCATGTTGTTATCAACAAACCCACGTGACCGACCGTGGAACTATTTTCGCCGAAATTTGGCCTGCTAAGATATCCAACCTTATTTCCTGGATAAGTTGAGGCATATTTTATATAAACTTACCGATATCTCACCCAATCTGCCAATTATTGATCAATAACGCAACGTTTTTGTGTGAACTATTTCGTTCATGCGCAGGGTGTGATGAGGCGACCGCATCCAAACCACCAGAAACGCATTGAAATCGTTGCGCGTTCAAGATGGCTGCCTTGGAATTTTGTCCGAGGGGAAATGCGAGCCGTCACGGAAATTGCCGAGCAGTTGCCTTCGGAAGTTCCGAATAATGTTTTGGTATACACGGTGCTGCCACCTGTCTGAGGAAAAATAACTACTAGTATTATAATCAACCATGTAAATAAACAAACCGTAATGTTTACAATTCGAACTAGAGCACCTTTAACAAATACATTATGTAGATAATATAAAATGTAGAGGGACGTATGTGCTGACGTGTGGACTTATCATATTATATAAACAGTCCAGGGGCCGTATCCATAAAACATCTTAAGTGTAAAATTTCCCTTATCTTTTGTTTGGAACAATAGTTTAAGGGAAATTTTACACTTAAGATGTTTTATGCATACGGCCCCTGGGCTTTGTAGGAAATGTGGCACATAGTGAATCGCCTACACACATTCATGTAGAAAAATGAACAGCTGATTTAATAACGTCCGTTCGGTCGCAGCGCTAACCTCTCGGGATAAACGGCACGCGGGTTCCTCATTCATAAATGTCACAAGATCGACTGGTGGATGATATCACGCTGATTAGCTCACTGGGGTGAGCTATTACGATGGTGCAGAGTCCGTCGTCCGTCGTCGTCGCGTTCCGTTAGCAGGGCACGTTTCGTAACCGCCAGAGCTATTGATCTGAAACTTGGTACATATATACCCCTAGGTCAGATGACCCATGACACCAAGTTTCGGTCCGATTCGACTCTTAGCTTGGCCACCAGGTGGCGGAAACCGAAAACACAAAAAGTGCAATAACTCCTGGACTAATGACTAGATCTCCTCCAAATTTTTATCATAGGTGTATCTAACAAGGATACATAACATATGTAACGGGTTTTTGATTTGACCTACTTTTCAAGGTCACAGAGCTCAAAGTTCGACAAAAGTGACGAACCTGCGACAGTTTGTCATTATTTCACCAAGCGACTTCATATCTTGCATAAACATGCATTGGAGGGGTACCTTTAAAAAGACTAAGTTTCGGCCCGATTGGACATCCAATATGGCCGCCAGTAATTGCTATTACTCAGGAACGATTTGACGTAGAGTGCTCAAATTTGATATTTACGTCCCTCTAGATGATCTTTACGTGCATGTCGAATTTCGGCCCGATTTGACTTCCAACATGGCCACCAGGTGGCGTCACCCAAAAATCATCAAAGTGCTGCACCTCAGGAACGACTTAACTCAAAGTGCTCCAATTTGCTATGTGGCCCCCTGCAGATGACCTTTATGTGCATGTGAAGTTTCGGCCTGATCAGACATCCAATATGGCCGCCAGGTGGCGTAACCCGAAAATCATCAAAGTGCTGTAACTCAGGGACAACTTGACCCAAAGCGCTCCAATGTGCTATGTGGCCCTCTGCAGATGACCTTTATGTGCATGTGAAGTTCTGGCCCAATCAGACATCAGATATGGCCGCCAGGTGGTCCCCCAAATCATCAAAGTCCTACTCGGGAATGACTTGACCCAGATTGCTCATCCCTCTGCCATTGGACTGTTATGTCCAACCCAGTGAGCACATGGTCCATGGACCATTTCATTTTAATTTCAAAATTCCGAATTTTGAAAAATGGGGGTTTTCTTATATTGATATTTTCATGATATTTTAGTGATATTTTGTCACAAACCCTCAATTTTGTATTTGACCCTTTTAACAACATTTTAGGGCATAACATGTTGCGGTTGAAACCTTTGATATTAGCTGATATTATTAGTTGTCTGACTGTACAGCCAGTCAATCACAGACCAGTGAGGCTTGATGTACTTAACCCTGGAATCGGAAGGAACCGGTTGGGTAATTAGTAAATTTCGTATACTTACTTTCAACGTTGTTGTTGGTACGTAGATCCATGTTGCGATCATAGACATTCCACAGGGCTGGTGGGAACGTTCCGTTGATGTACGTGTTCATTACGTAAGCGAAGAAGTCCATTAGTGCCGGATATCTGTTGATGAGGTTATTTGTCCTCCTCGCTGTACGTAAAAGATTAAAATTCATTTCGACCAATGCCAAAGGAAGGTAGCCGATTGCCATCACTTTTTGACGCAGACATTTTCTGAGATCGATATTGACCGATATGGACCCGCCAGGCCAAGTTCCTGAATTCTCCTCCACAGGTTCTGCGTGAAATGAAAATAACACCCCCTGACTTGGGCATCAGGAAGTTCTGTTTCCACGGCAGAAATAAGAGCCTGTTCAAAGTCACAGATGACCATCCGTGGCCTCCATCTGCGGTGCGTAAGACGACGCACATGGCGCGCAATTGTTGTCAAGACCTGTCGGTAATGCCCGATTCCCCTATTTTCCATTAACACGTCTACCAAAGGCACCACCAAGCCATGGTACCTACCAAGAACTGTAAAAAAACTGGTTATATGGGGCAGGGCAGGATCTGAAAGTTCCATCCATATACACCTCACTGCACCCCCTAAGGGCTCTTAGGTTTGCATCAGTTGCGAAAATGGAGATCCCCCAGTCATTATCCTGATGGAGCAAAAAGCGATCATGCAGCCATGTTTCTGCAAGGCCCGACTATGTTGACGTCTTCGACTGCGGCAGGAATGTCTGGCATTTGGCTCACCTTGGTTCGATTTAGAATTGTTCGAAAGGAAACAAAACTGTCAATCGGGGGTGGTCGGTCTCCACCACCCTGTGCATGTTGTCTGTGTACATTGGCAACCGCAGCATCATACACACGCTTTACGGGACGAGCTGGGTTGTCCGATACTCCTGTCCGCATTGCTTCCCTCATACAGCTCGATCGACCATATGATCGTATTCGTTTGAATACGTGCGTTACATTCATTTCTCCAGTACCGCCAGTGAATTGTTTCATTTGTGTTTCGATGTCTGCGGTAGCGGTACCCATTGACAGCCAGGACCCTACCACCACAATTACCAACGACAAGCCTAATGTCCATGACTGTTGCTGAACTGCATATAAAATCCAAATGCTCTGTCTGCTCTTGTTGGGAAGGTGTATTTCCGGGAATTCAGGGAAGACGGATTTCCAGGAATTCGGAGAAAGAGTAGGCTACAGGTAAAAGCCTAGGCCTAATGAAATCATTGTTTCTTGTACTGGTGTAACAGGCGATATTCTCTGCCGGGGAAATGGTCTGGAGGACCCCTGACGGGACGAGTATACTTAGGCCCGAATGCAGAGCCCAAACAAAGGGATGTCTATAAAACTAAGACCTAAGACCCAAGACCTAAGACCCTAGTAGAAAACTGTGAGCCCTACAACTATAAAACTAAGACCCTAGTAGAAAACTGTGAGCCCTCAATTTTCTGAGGAAACGATGGTCCTGATTGGCTCACACGTTTTAAGGCCATGTAAATGAAATAGTTGGTTAACGTCCTTTGACTCTCAATTTTCTGAGGAAACGATGGTCCTGATTGGCTCACAGGTTTTAGGCCATGTAAATGAAATAGTTGGTTAACGTCCTTTGACTCTCAATTTTCTGAGGAGGGCGGGGTTCTTTTAAAAAATTTAATTGAGTTTGAGGTGCATGTTACCATGGTAACCAGCATGGTCCGTGGTAACCGGAGGGAAATTCCAAATGTAATACTAGTAGTTATGAATTGAAATAAAAACTACTGTGTTGTGTGTTTTATTTAAGCATCCCACCTTAAGATTTTATTACTGTCTTGGCGGTTTTTTGAAATTTTTTTGAAAATAGTTTTTTGAGGGGGTGATTTCAGAGGCGGGAGGGGATGCTAACCAACTATTTTTTACATGGCTTAATGCGGTAGTTAAAGGTGAATTAAAGGCCTTATATACCCCTGTCTAGAAAAATTTTAATGAGGTCGAATTTTATTGGATGTTGGTGCATGGTGATGTCCCATCATGTCGCAGCACAAATTAAGATAAAAGGGGGCGCTGTGATCGCTTTCTTGAAACTCGGTTTTCTCTGTAGTGCAGCCCTATGGGTTATTTTTTTTAAATTCCTTCGCATTGCATTGGTACTGGGATGTATCTACAAAACGTCTGACTCAAAACTACAATAATAGGTGGCGCTGCTGAGATATTAATACGGTCACGTTTTTAACCATAAGTTCCGAATCGGTTAACTGTACATTCATCATGTACATATGCCTGTGTATCCGTACATATTATGCAATTTGCCGCATTAACCCCTTCCTTCATTTTATCAGTGAAATGGAATGCTTACCATTCCTCGGCCTTCCTTACTTCACTTCCTTCCTGCACTTAGTGGCGCCATTCTAACCCTAGCGGAGATAACCCTAACAAGGTCACGTGACCGACTTTTTTTTGACCCAATTTGCATAATCCTACGACGTCATGACCTAATTAATTATGCAAAATTTAAACGAGAGACGGTCTGAGCAGGAAATCCAAGCATTCTATTTCACTGACAAAATGGAGGAAGGGGTTAATGCGGCAAACTGCGTATGTACGGACGCACAGACAAATGTACATGATGAATGTACAAGAATTAGGTCAATATGTTAACCCATTCGGAACTTATGGTTAAAAACGTAAACGTATTAATATCTCAGCAGCGCCACCTATTATTGTAATTTTGAGTCAGTCGTTTTGTAGATACATCCCAGTACTAATGCAATGCGAAGGAATTTTTTTAAAAAATTAACCCATAGGGCTGCACTACAGAAAAAAAATGGCCAGGGCCATTGTGCTCACCTCTGTGACAGAGTATGAAGTGTGAGTAGCCTGGTGATACACTGAATGGTGAAGGATTAGTGCAGAAACATCGTAACATTTACTACCGATGAGATATGGCCAAAGTAAATTTTTCAAGATGGCCGCGTATCAGCCATGTTGAAGTCCAATCAAACCGAAATTTGGCATATAAGTAGACGGTACCAAGAGACATATTTAGGCACGGTTAAAGCATCCTAGCTCCCACTTTTTATGAGGTGTGGGTCAAAGTCCATTTTTCAAGATGGCTCCCTGGCGGCCATATTTGACGTCGAATCTGACTGAAATTTACCATATATTTAACTCCTATTTATAAAATGTGGGTCAAAGTCCATTTTTCAAGATGGCTTCCTGGCGGCCATATTTGAAGTCCGATCGGGTTGAAATTTGGTGTATTCGTGCAGGGTGCCTAGCTCTATCTTCACACCAAATCACAACACTCTATGTAAAATAGCAATGAAATGTGCCACCAAACAGTGAATTTTGAACTTTGACCTCTGTGACCTTGAAAAGTAGGTCAAATCAAAAACCCGGGATTTATGTGATGAAGTCTCATCAGAGGAACCCACCATAAAAGTTTCGTGGTTCTAGGTAACCGCGTTCAGGAGTTACGGCCGAAAGAAGGTTTTCACAAAGCGCCCCCTACAGGCCAGAGTGTACAATCAGCAGCGCTAAGTTTCGGTCCAGAGATAGTTTTTACCATAGGGTACCTGTACACCACATTTCAAGTTTGTAACCCAAGCGGTTTAGAAACGTGCCACCCCTGTTAACGACGACGACGGACGACGACGACAGACGACGGACAACACACCATGGGAGAAGCTCACCTCACAGAGGTGAGCTAAAAACGAGTTTCATGAAAGCGATCTCAGCGCCCCCTTTTATCTTAATTTGTGCTGCGACATGATGGGACATCACCATGCACCAACATCCAATCAAATTCGACCTCATTAAAATTTTTCTAGACATGGGTATATGAGGCCTTTAATTCACCTTTAACTGCCGCATTAAGGAAGGAGGCGAAAAAAAAACGTCACCAATCACTGCACACAGGACTGGCAGTCCACAGAAAGCTGTAAATCTGTCTCCCGCAAAAATTGACCTTCTTCGCTTACGCCATGTAGAAAATAGTTGGTTAGCATCCCCTCCCGCCACTGAAATCACCCCCTCAAAAAATTATTTTCAAAAAACTTTTTAAAAAACCGCCAAGACAGTAATAAAATCTTAAGGTGGGATGCTTAAATAAAACACACAACACAGCAGTTTTTAGCTAAGTATTCAGTGGCGTCACGTGTCAGTCCGTCACCCCGTCAGTCAAACTATGCCCGACGTTTTGTAGCCGTAATAGCTGGAGACTTCAAATTTTATCTGAAGGTAACCCTGGGAGAACTCTCCTCGGAAACAAAAAATTAGCACGATGTGACACATAGTAAGCTCTCCAGGGGGCGTTTCCCGTAAAATGAAATATGGCGATATCTCAGGCACTATGATATATTTGTATAAAAAAGTGATAGGACAGATAGGTTTATAATTTCTACATCGGTTCAAAGGTAAATTAATGTCAGATCTGTTTACCAGGGGACGGTATTCAACAAAATTAAAAACAGGGGTATTTGAATTTCCCGCACTTTGAAGTTCCAAAATATGCATGAGTAACTCAGTAACTGGTGTCCTGTCCGACATAGCCAGTGGTAACACTGATACTATGTTGAACCTTAGCTGATAAACATGGCCACCATGCTTTTCATCACTTGAGAGGTTCAACATTCTGTTATAGCCTGACTAATCTTTCATCAGGTAAGGTTACATACTTCAACTCATTCTTTTATGTGTGGCAACAGTCTCAATGCCTAATTGGTAATTTAGGTCATTCAGATAGTTATATTTGAACAGTCTCTGTGAGCATGCATTGATTGATAATAATTAACCTTGCCACCATGAATTAGTGTTGTGGTCTCACTAACCAGTGGGGGCATCCAGGCAACCCAGTAGCTTTACCCTGTTACCTGGAGCTATGTTGATATTCATAACATCTTCTACTGCAGGTAGGGCTGCAGTATCATTGGAAACACTGTTATTTTACTTATGTGCCTAAGTCATGAAATTCATGACTTTGAATTTAAAGTTCGGGGACAGTTTTCAGGCTAGAGCATGTGCCTACAATTTAACTAAATTACACCTATTGTCAGCTGAGCGCATCGCCCATGGGCGACTTGTTATTTCAATTCATAACTACTGGTATTACATTTGGAATTTCCCTCCGGTTACCACGGACCATGCTGGTTACCATGGTAACATGCATCTCAAACTCAATACAAATTTTTAAAAGAACCCCGCCCTCCTCAGAAAATTGAGAGTCGAAGGACGTTAACCAACTATTTCATTTACATGGCCTTAAAACCCGGGAGTCAATTAGGACCATCGTTTCAGGGTCTTATTTTTATAGTTGTAGGGCTCACAGTTTTCTACTAGGGTCTTAGTTTTATAGTTGTAGGGCTCACAGTTTTCTACTAAGGTCTTAGTTTTATAGTTGCAGGGCTCACAGTTTTCTACCTGGGTCTTAGTTTTATAGTTGTAGGGCTCACAGTTTTCTACTAGGGTCTTAGGTCTTAGTTTTATAGACACCCCCGACAAAGTCCAGATTGATTACTCGACCTGAGTTCACGGAAGAAGCCAAGGGACAATTTTCGTCTTCCTCTCTTTATTTATGGACGTCAGATATCTATATGTACATCGAGGTCGTTACATCAAGGTCGTTACATCAAGGTCGTTACATCAAGGTCGTTACATCAAGGTCGTTTCACCAAGGTCGTTACATCAAGGTCGTTTCATCAAGGTCGTTACATCGAGGTCGTTACATCAAGGTCGTTACATCAAGGTCGGTAAACTGTTATAAAAACATAAGGATTGAGTATATACACGACGACGGGTATGAAGGTATAAAAATGCCGGCAAATGGAATAAATTTAAGTTTAGGAAATGCAGAAAGAAATGTAAGGAATACAGAATACAAGTTAAACTCACCAATTCGTGGCTAGTTCAGCTAAAAAAATTGCACCGCTCCAGGGCCGTGGCAGTGAAGACTAATCTTAAGCGGCCCATACACGATCAATATTATTGCACAATATGAGGATCACATTGGGCAATATTATTGCCAATCTTTCTTCTACCAAAAATAGATAAAGACGAAAAATGTACCACTCTCAACGTTGAAAAGCGTAAAATTGGCAGCTGTCTCCCTAAAAACTTGGAAGATCTGAAAGTTACTGCACCAAGTCAAAGAATTAGACACTGGCTACAAGCAGTATAAAATTCAATCAAATCCATCCACTAGTTTCAGAGATATCAATCTTTAAATAGATGACTATACCTCAGACTGGCATGGACCAGCACGTTGAGTTCATTTTTTTAAATATATGTGGCGCAGGACCCTTTAATTGCTAATTACTCATTAGGGAATGCATGGATTTGCAAACAAAGTTGTGATTAGTATTCCTTGTGCCCCTGCCTATATTTTGGTGCCAAAAGATTTTAGATTTTTGCAACTTTTTTGAGCATGCGCCAACTATTATTTAAAAAAATAACTAAAACCCTTGGGCTGGGCTGTTTCATAGTGGTATATTTTTGGTCTTTATCTATTTTTCATTCTACCCATCATGCGAAAAGCACACGGCCACCCATTTGGGCCCCATATGGTGCAATTATATTGCGCCGTGTATGGGCGGCTTTAAAGAGGGTCAGTAATGGGAGTACTTATATCCCACAACCAAGTCAATTATATAAACTATATTATTTAATTATATTATATAGAACGGATCAGAAATGCCAAAAATTCCAGAAAACTTTAAACCATAACTACAACAAAAAGAGACCAAATGTCTTGTGACAGGGTTGAAAAGGTCTCATGACTTCAGCTATAAGTCAACTTGAACAAGTTCAGGGTATTCCAAGAAAAAGATGTAAACATTTATTTCCAAGAAAAAATATAACTTCAATAGAAAAGCCTTCACAAACACGGGCTTTTTGGTTGGAACCATCAGATGCGATGGTGCTGCCCCTATAGCGGACATTGATACACCAAGCAGTGTCCAAACGGTCAGTTGCAGGCCAACATACCTATTCAGCGGCAAAATGGTGTATGCACGGCGTTGGCATACTGGACATTCCACAGATCACGAGGGTCGCCTCCAAGGAGGAACACAGTTTTGATGCACTTAATTTTGTTTATTCGACGTACAAAAACATCACAGTAATGCCCCGCTGTATACGATACCTCGAAGGTGGATGAAACAAACTTGACCAAAATAATTGATCGTGTACGGCGGGAAACTGGATGAAATATTTTTCGTGAATCACAGATTGATGGAAGAGAGGTGGTCCTATTTTTGAATGACGAATTGATAAAATTTGACCGTGTACGGCGAGCATGGATATTTATTGTATAATTAACCCTTCTGAATTAGCGTTTCCTTATTACGAATGTCATATTTTGAATGGTGGTTATGCAATTGGACTGGTTTGGTAATGCCATTTTGTAAAAGATGAAACTGATTGACATTGTATGGTGGGAATTTCTGCATACAAATTTGACCAAAATGATTGATGAAAACGTTTGATACAAATGATTGATCGTGTACAATTCATACTCATTGTCAGAAATTACATCAATAAAACACTGAATCTGTCTTTTATATTTCTTCGATTATTACAGTTTGGTGATTCAAAGTTTCTTTTGTGGCCTATTCTATCCAGGGTTATCATTGTACTCTGGTCGTGGTGTGTGTTGAGTAGGCTGCTCTTATCACCTGGTTCTAAGTGTGTTCTGAAGGAATCGCTGAGACTCGCCGACGGCTTTCACCAGTGGTTTGAGGTGTCATTTGGCCCTTGCTTGATATCTTGGAATAGGAACGTTGGAATTTTCTTTCCTTCAATTAAAAAATTTGTCTCCCGTTCATGAGTATAGTCACTTGGATTGGATGTTAAGATGCGTTGAAAGTTTCTAAGAGAATGAAATGGTCCATGGACCATGTGCTCACCGGGTTGGACATAACAGTCTAATGACAGAGGGATGAGCAATCTGGGTAAAGTCATTCCCGAG